>JAECUM010016501.1:0-17094 GCA_016617855.1 Megalonaias nervosa | reverse complement strand
CCCCACTCTGTTGACACTATGAACACTTTGGACCTATAAACACCTATGCCCCAGAAACCCTTTTGCCCCATAAACGCTTCTGCCCCATAAATCCTTGTGTCCCATAACCCTTCTGCCCCATAAACTCTTCTGCCACATAAATCATTCCATACCATAAACCCATTCATATGGTAGCCCTATGAACCCCAAGTACTTCCTATAACTACTTCCCCATATCACCACATCTGCCCCCAGTTCCCACATATAACTACTTACCTCGGTAGCTTGACCAGGCTGATATGATGATAGGATTCAAATCTGCGCCCTGTCGGTCATGAGTACGGTTTGCTAACCACTGAGCCATCATGGTTTCATCCTCGAATGACAAGAAAGAGATGGATGGATGGTGGTTGTTTTCTGAGAGGAAAGCGTCCTCCATTGTGCTTTTTATTTGTACATTTATTATCTTTAGGGCAATTATAAGCAGTGATGATCGCCTACGGCTAGGTTCATGCTGAAAAAGGTGAGACATAGTACTTTGCAAAATTCCTTATTAACACACGGTGTTTCTGATGAACACTAATCATCTCAACAGTAGGAATACAGATGTATCTGACAATATGCAAACTGGTATGGAGGAAAATCAAAATGTCACAAAAGAATGAATCCTGCTTTTTGTGAATAGTTGAATTACTGTCCCATCGGTGATGCAGGTAAAGTAATACTGACAAAACTTTCGCTGTGGATGTCAGTAATAACTCCATCGATCGATGAAGAACAACAATTGCTCTCTTTTATGAATCAAGGTGGTAAATCAACATTATCACGGTTGGTTGTGGACACAGATAGTTTTCAAAGTACCGTTAAAGGTTTATTCACATGGCAGGTAGCATCACAGCAGGGTGTCTTTGCACCGCGACATATATTCATTGCTTTCCGAGATGCTGCACAAGTAAATTCACAATTACGTAGTGCAATGATATTTGACAAACTTGGAGTTTCTGAGGTTTCACTGAGAACAAATGGACATTAAGAACCATCCGAAGATATATTACTGAATTTTGAAAATAATCATGTAGCACGTGCATATCATCACTTGATGACATTCATGGGACGTGATCAAACTGTTGATTCTGGTCTACAAATATCACAACTAGATTTTACAACGCTGTATCCGATTTATTACTTTTCTCTGGAACTTTTGGATTTAGTTAGACAATCTGACGTTGATATACACTTTCGAGGTCGTGTGAAAAGAGGAGTTATTCCCGAGTACAGAGCACTCACATAAAGCAATATTGCTTGAAGGTGTTGGTAGTCGAATGAGAATCATTGCTGCCCCAGTGGAAAGCATGTAATTAAATCGATCATGATAGTATAATGTTATATCGTCATGTTAGTGTCAGTCGGACTCCTGGGCAGATTAAAGACCTACAATCCGTATCCAAAACGAATTAGGGAATGAAATATTACTGAAATAAGAGCTGATCGCAGGTGGTCCAAATATAATATCACTGACTGAATGTCAACTCAAGCATTTCAATGACACCAAACGATCAAAGACCGACTTACGACTTCATCTTTCTCCGGGTGCAATTAAAAACTCAGTTTAGACGGGTGGTATATTTTCACTTCTTGCAGCCATACCAGCGTTGGTAGGCACTGCAGCTCCAGCTGTTGCAAAAGCAGCTGCACTTGGAACTGTTGGAACTGCCGCTGGGATGGCATTATAGAAAGCAACAGGACGAGGACTAAACACTTCCAAAAAAAGAGAAAGGTTTAAGACTGCCAGGAACTCTTCATTCATGGTACGGTCAATCCACGTGGGAAGGTCTAAGACTGTCCGGGACATATCGTTGATATTCCCATGTCCAATTTTGATTTGCTTGATGCTGCTGCGCGATTAAATGAGCAACTTCAGAGGTGTTTTATGCGTGATCAATTACCAAAACAACCAAATCGTGTTGAAACCGGTATCATTAATCTCGATGGAAGTTCTGGTCCAGGTAATCACAGGGTTGCGTACTCGATTGATCAACGTGGAATTATTTATTTTGATTCGTGTGGAGTGACACCATCGGAGCAATGTGTAAAATATGTTAACAGACTTCAAAACACTCCCGTATGGTATTCAACATTACCAACACAGACAATAGCTGATCCGTCAATATGTGGCTGTGAAGTAATTGCAGTACTCTACTCTGTGTCATCATCAACAACACCGCCTCATAAAGTCGTGAACGAGTATACCACCAGACCATAGACCATAGAGCCATCCAACGTCGTTTTAAACGGGTCTTAGTGAATATACAATGGTAGATATTTTCGGAATATCTTCTCGGAGTTTTAAACCTCAATGTGAATTATCCAAATATGCAACACTTGATCATATCAAGGACGAGATAGCTAATCTTTTGCGTCTCGTAGATGTGGACCAAAATGAAATTGTTGTTTTTCAGGTTCAGCAAGGACTATTAAAGACGAGTAATATCCCGTTGACAGACATTATTCTGCGAGTTCCAGACGCAATCGAAAATAACTTTGCGGTATTTACTAAGAATGGTAAAATTAAATACTCGGAGGAATCAGTCTTAACACATATGGGAGAGATTGCTGAACGCATCAGCAGACTTGGAGATATTATGCATGGCGATCTCATTATGAACAGAAATACAATAATTAATGTGAGAGAACCAAAATCAGACGATGATGTGGCAATAAAAATATACGTAGACAGCAACAATGTCACGCTCAGAACTGAGATCGATGATCGTTTGTTATCCGCCGGTGATACATGATTGATTGATTGATTGATTGATTGAATTTTTTACGGTGCACCAGCACTATGAGGCTATTTAGCGCCATGCAAAAAGTTATATCCTTCATTATTTAAAAGTGGTAAAAGATTACATATCGACCAGCGATACGAAACCAAACAGTTGAAGGTAAAACGATAAAATGGTAATGGTGATAAATAAAGTTTCCCGATCAACGGGGAGTGCAAATGATGTATGACAACGAAAACAGATGAAAGGTAATTAAAATCTAACGACGGTATATATAGCACATAAAACTGTTTAAGGTGATAGCATAAAAGCTATAACTTATGATAAATATTTACTTCCTTCAGGAAGACTATAATATAAGAAACGCTAACTGTATCAAAGAGCTCCCTAATGTCATGCACATTGTAATAATGATTACGCGTAGGTTGGAGGTCGAAACACTCCAACATAAAGTGCTTAACAGTGAATGGTTCATTGCAAGATATGCACTCTGGTGGGTCTTTTGGTATATAGGAGTGGGTTAAATAAGTATGGCCGATTCGAATTCTTGCAATGATTACCTCCTGCCTACGGACGGCTCTGTAGGAAGGAGTCCATTCTCCTAGGGTTGGCTTGATGGCATGAAGTTTGTTATTCACGGCATCATTCCATGATGCCTGCCATTTCTGACGTAAACAGTCTTTGATACTACGTTTAAAATCAGTATACGGAGTATTAAAATCAGATGGTTCCAGTGATAGGGCCATTTTAGCAGCGCGGTCTGCTTTGTCATTACCTTTAATTCCAATATGGCTAGGTAACCAACAGTATACTATATTGTGTGAGGTACTCAGCTCAGTATGTTTAAGGAGAACATTAGCTAATAATGGATTCTCCAGTTTTCTATTATGTAGTGACTGAAGTACTGATAGTGAATCGGAGAAGATGATGCTATTTAAAAAACGCTTGCTTTCAATATATTGCAATGCAAGGTCTATTGCTCTGATTTCGGCTGAAAAAATTGATGTAGCATTTGGCAAGCGAACTTTTGTTGTGTGTTTTCCACTAACGAATGCTGCAGCAGCCTTTTCCTCATCTTTTGATCCATCAGTATATATTCTTGTATAATTTTGAAATTGGGCGATTAGTTCATGGTAAGAGTTGTGGAAGATGGAAGGGTTTGTCTCCGATTTTTTTCCATCGTGTAATGTGAAAAGTACCTTTGGTTGTTGAAGTAGCCAGGGAGGTGTTTCGGAGACGGTCGTTTTCAGAATTTTTGAAAGTTCAATTTTGGTACTGTCAAGGCATGGTAATATTCTAATGCCAAAGGTAGGTATGACGTTTGGTTTATTGTCATATAAGGTTTTATATTTGGGTTCAAAAACAGCCGAAAAAGCAGGGTTCAGAGGGTTTGAGCTTAATTTGAGAGCATACTGTGCAGAAAGCATTTCTCTACGTTGTGGTAAAGGTGGTTCGTTCGCTTCAACGAGTAGGCTTTCACACGGGGATGTCTTAAATGCTCCCAAGGCAAGTCTTATTCCCTGATGATGAATTGGGTCTAGTATCTTCAAATAGGACTTCCTAGCTGAACCATAGACAACGCAACCATAGTCTAGTTTCGAGCGAATAAATGTTCTGTATAAACTGAGTAGGACTTTCCTATCAGCACCCCAGTCGGTGTGCGCTATTACTTTAAGTAAGTCTAGAGACTTCAAGCATTTAGCTTTCAAATTCTTCAGGTGTGGAATAAAGGTCAGTTTTCTGTCGAAGATAATACCTAAGAATTTTGCTTCCTCAACAACTGGAATAGGTGTTCCGTCCAGCGTGAGTTTAGGTCCATCATGATGTCTTCGTAGCTGACAGAAATGCATACATACAGTTTTTGATTTCGAGAATTTGAAACCGTTAGTATTGGCCCAATTTTGAATCTTGTTGATATTTTGCTGCAATTGTCTTTCAATTGTATGCATGTGCTTGGATCGGTAACATATTAAAAAGTCGTCAACATATAGGGAGCAATCCACACCGGGAGTCAGACACTTGGTGATGCTATTAATTTTTATGTTGAAAAGCGTCACCGATAAAATACTGCCCTGGGGCACACCCATCTCTTGATCGTGCATATCAGAGAGGGTGGAGCCCACTCGTACCTTGAATTCCCTGTCTGAGAGGAAGTTTGATATGAACGAGGGCAGTCGGCCTTTTAGACCCAGATCGTGCAGGTCATTTAGTATTCCGTACTTCCACGTTGTGTCATAGGCCTTTTCCAGATCAAAGAAAACCGCTACTAAGTGTTCCTTCTTGATAAAAGCGTCGCGAATAAATGTTTCCAGTCTAACCAGATGATCATTGGTACTACGACCATAACGAAAGCCACTTTGGAAAGGAGATATTAAATTGTTGGTTTCCAAATACCATACAAGCCGAGAATTGATCATTCGTTCCATTGTTTTGCAAACGCAGCTAGTTAATGATATAGGTCTATAGTTGCTAGGATCTGCGCTATCTTTGCCTGGTTTGGGAATTGGTATTACTGTTGCTTCTTTCCAAATTTTTGGTACATTACCAGTAATCCATAAATCATTGAAGATTTCCAGAAGAACTGTTAAGGATGGTTCTGGAAGGTGTTTCAAAAACTGGTAATGTATATCGTCAGGCCCAGCAGATGTATCATGGGCCTTATTCAAAGATTCCATAAGCTCCGACAATGAAAACGGTTGGTTATAGCTCTCTGAGTTATTCGATGTGAATTTCAACCGTGTTTTTTCTTTATGAGCTTTCAATCTTCGGAAAGCTTCTGAATAATTAGACGATGAGGAATTTTTGGAGAAACAATCAGCAAGTACATTAGCTATTTCTTGTTTGGTATTGAAATTGTTATTATTTAGCTTCAGATGTCGGAATGAATTGTATTTTCCCTTTCCATTTATTTTGCGGATCGTGTCCCAAACTTTCTTTATTGAGGAACGAGAGTTTAAAGTTGAAACATATTTTTTCCATGATGCTCGTTTACTTTCTTTAATTATGCGGCGAGCTTTGGCCCGAACAATACGGTACTGAGTTAAGTTTTCGGGCGTTGGACGATTATTAAATTTTTTCAGTGCTTCTCGGCGTTGTCTAATGGCTTCTTTACATTCTTTAGTGAACCACGGTTTTGGGTTCTTTTACAATTCGGCGAGGACTTAGGAATGGATTCTTCTGCAATCTCAATTAAGACGGATGTAAATTGTCGAATAGGATCAATATCGTTTAGGACGGTATTCCTGTTAAGTCTAGCTGTACAAAGTGTTTCAAACTTGGTCCAGTCAGCTTTCTTTAAATTCCACTGTGGAATCGTGTCATCAATTGTAACGTTGGTGTTCTTAAGAGAGATTGGAAAGTGATCACTGCTGTGAAGGTCATCAGCGACCTTCCAATTATAATCCAAAAGTAGTGAAGGAGAACAAATTGTCAAGTCGATACATGTGTATGTACCAGTTCCTGGGTGCAAGTACGTCGGAGATTTGGTATTAAATAGACACAAGTCGTGTCTAGTAATAAAATCTTCGACCCTTTTGCCCCTGTCGCTTATGTAATTTGATCCCCATAAAATATTATGGGCATTAAAATCACCGAGTAAAACAAATGGTGCAGGAAGTTGTTGAACAAGCGTGTCTAATTGGTTTGGTAATAAGTTGGTTGGTTGGTTGGTTAGTTGAATTTTTACGGCGCACCAGCACTATGAAGCTATTTAGCGCCATACAAAAGGTTATATCTTTCATCATGTAAAAGTGGTAAAAGGTTTAGTATCGACCAGCGATACGAAACCAAACAGTTGAAGGTAAAAAGATAAAATGGTAACGGTTATAAATAAATAGTTTCCCGATCAACGGGGAGTGCAAATGATGTATGACAACGAAAACAGATGAAAGGTAATTAAAATCTACCGACGGTATATATAGCACATAAAACTGTTCAAGGTGATAGCATACAAGCTATAGCTTATGATAAATATTTACTTCCTTCAGGAAGTCTATAATATAAGAAACGCTAACTGTATCAAAGAGCTCCCTAATGTCCTCCACATTGTAATAATGATTACGCGTAGGTTGGAGGTCGAAACACTCCAACATAAAGTGCTTAACAGTGAATGGTTCATTGCAAGATATGCACTCTGGTTGGTCTTCTCCTTTTAGTATATAGGAGTGGGTTAAATAAGTATGGCCGATTCGAATTCTTGCAATGACTACCTCCTCCCTACGGACGGCTCTGTAGGAAGGAGTCCATTCTCCTAGGGTTGGCTTGATGGCATGAAGTTTGTTATTCACGGCATCATTCCATGATGCCTGCCATTTCTGACGTAAACATTCTTTGATACTACGTTTAAAATCAGTATACGGTGTTTTAAAATCAGATGGTTCTAGTGATAGGGCCATTTTAGCAGCGCGGTCTGCTTTGTCATTACCTTTAATTCCAATATGGCTGGGTAACCAACAGTATACTATATTGTGGGAGGTACTCAGCTCAGTATGTTTAAGGAGAACATTAGCTAATAATGGATTCTCCAGTTTTCTATTATGTAGTGACTGAAGTACTGATAGTGAATCGGAGAAGATGATGCTATTTAAAATACGCTTGCTTTCAATATATTGCAATGCAAGGTCTATTGCTCTGATTTCAGCTGAAAAAATTGATGTACCATTTGGCAAGCGAACTTTTGTTGTGTGTTTTCCACTAACGAAGGCTGCAGCAGCCTTTTCCTCATCTTTTGATCCATCAGTATATATTCTTGTATAATTTTCAAATTGGGCGAGGAGTTCATGGTAAGAGTTGTGGAAGATGGAAGGGTTTGTCTCCGATTTTTTTCCATCGTGTAACGTGAAAAGTACTTTTGGTTGTTGAAGTAGCCAGGGAGGTGTTTTGGAGACGGTCGTTTTCAGAATTTTTGAAAGTTCAATTTTGGTACTGTCAAGGCATGGTAATATTCTAATGCCAAAGGTAGGTGTGACGTTTGGTTTATTGTCATATAAGGTTTTATATTTGGGTTCAAAAACAGCCGAAAAAGCAGGGTTCAGAGGGTTTGAGCTTAATTTGAGAGCATACTGTGCAGAAAGCATTTCTCTACGTTGTGATAAAGGTGGTTCGTTCGCTTCAACGAGTAGGCTTTCACACGGGGATGTCTTAAATGCTCCCAAGGCAAGTCTTATTCCCTGATGATGAATTGGGTCTAGCATCTTCAAATAGGACTTCCTAGCTGAACCATAGACAACGCAACCATAGTCTAGTTTCGAGCGAATAAATGTTCTGTATAAACTGAGTAGGACTTTCCTATCAGCACCCCAGTCAGTGTGCGCTATTACTTTAAGTAAGTCTAGAGACTTCAAGCATTTAGCTTTCAAATTCTTCAGGTGTGGAATAAAGGTCAGTTTTCTGTCGAAGATAATACCTAAGAATTTTGCTTCCTCAACAACTGGAATAGGTGTTCCGTCCAGCGTGAGTTTAGGTCCATCATGATGTCTTCGTAGCTGACAGAAATGCATACATACAGTTTTTGATTTCGAGAATTTGAAACCGTTAGTATTGGCCCAATTTTGAATCTTGTTGATATTTTGCTGTAATTGTCTTTCAATTGTATGCATGTGCTTGGATCGGTAACATATTAAAAAGTCATCAACATATAGGGAGCAATCCACACCGGGAGTCAGACACTTGGTGATGCTATTAATTTTTATGTTGAAAAGCGTCACCGATAAAATACTGCCCTGGGGCACACCCATCTCTTGATCGTGCATATCAGAGAGGGTGGAGCCCACTCGTACCTTGAATTCCCTGTCTGAGAGGAAGTTTGATATGAACGAGGGCAGTCGGCCTTTTAGACCCAGATCGTGCAGGTCATTTAGTATTCCGTACTTCCACGTTGTGTCATAGGCCTTTTCCAGATCAAAGAAAACCGCTACTAAGTGTTCCTTCTTGATAAAAGCGTCGCGAATAAATGTTTCCAGTCTAACCAGATGATCATTGGTACTACGACCATAACGAAAGCCACTTTGGAAAGGAGATATTAAATTGTTGGTTTCCAAATACCATACAAGCCGAGAATTGATCATTCGTTCCATTGTTTTGCAAACGCAGCTAGTTAATGATATAGGTCTATAGTTGGTAGGATCTGCGCTATCTTTGCCTGGTTTGGGAATTGGTATTACTGTTGCTTCTTTCCAAATTTTTGGTACATTACCAGTAATCCATAAATCATTGAAGATTTCCAGAAGAACTGTTAAGGATGGTTCTGGAAGGTGTTTCAAAAACTGGTAATGTATATCGTCAGGCCCAGCAGATGTATCATGAGCCTTATTCAAAGATTCCATAAGCTCCGACAATGAAAACGGTTGGTTATAACTCTCGGAGTTATTCGATGTGAATTTCAACCGTGTTTTTTCTTTATGAGCTTTCAATCTTCGGAAAGCTTCTGAATAATTAGACGATGAGGAATTTTTGGAGAAACAATCAGCAAGTACATTAGCTATTTCTTGTTTGGTATTGAAATTGTTATTATTTAGCTTCAGATGTCGGAATGAATTGTATTTTCCCTTTCCATTTATTTTGCGGATCGTGTCCCAAACTTTCTTTATTGAGGAACGAGAGTTTAAAGTTGAAACATATTTTTTCCATGATGCTCGTTTACTTTCTTTAATTATGCGGCGAGCTTTGGCCCGAACAATACGGTACTGAGTTAAGTTTTCGGGCGTTGGACGATTATTAAATTTTTTCAGTGCTTCTCGGCGTTGTCTAATGGCTTCTTTACATTCTTTAGTGAACCACGGTTTTGGGGTTCTTTTACAATTCGGCGAGGACTTAGGAATGGATTCTTCTGCAATCTCAATTAAGACGGATGTAAATTGTCGAATAGGATCAATATCGTTTAGGACGGTATTCCTGTTAAGTCTAGCTGTACAAAGTGTTTCAAACTTGGTCCAGTCAGCTTTCTTTAAATTCCACTGTGGAATCGTGTCATCAATTGTAACGTTGGTGTTCTTAAGAGAGATTGGAAAGTGATCACTGCTGTGAAGGTCATCAGCGACCTTCCAATTATAATCCAAAAGTAGTGAAGGAGAACAAATTGTCAAGTCGATACATGTGTATGTACCAGTTCCTGGGTGCAAGTACGTCGGAGATTTGGTATTAAATAGACACAAGTCGTGTCTAGTAATAAAATCTTCGACCCTTTTGCCCCTGTCGCTTATGTAATTTGATCCCCATAAAATATTATGGGCATTAAAATCAACGAGTAAAACAAATGGTGCAGGAAGTTGTTGAACAAGCGTGTCTAATTCGTTTGGTAATAAGTTGGTGTTTGGTGGTATATAAATAGAACAAAATGTAATCACTCGATGTAGAGTGACACTCACAGCAATGGCTTGCAAATTTGTGTTTAAAGGGATGACGCTATGTGGGGCTCTATTGTTCACAGCAATAGAAACCCCTCCCGAGGCCCTGTCAACGTTCTGTAAGTAGGTGTTAAACAGGGAGTAGTTTTTAAGTGTGATGTTGTCCCTATCTTTTAAAAAGGTTTCCTGAAGGCATAGTATTGCAGGATCATATTCGTTTAAAAGCAGGAGAATATCATTGTAATTGGCTTTTAAGTCCTCGACAATTCCATTGTATGATCGTGTTCTTCATTATAAGTTTAGATTGGAGATTTTGGAGCTAGGTTAGACTTTTTGCGGAGAGAATCTATATGGTTATTTCTACGGAGGAAGTACGGGGATGATTTTTTTGTTAGGTCTGGAGCTACTTTGAGAACATGGAGCAGTATCTTCTGCATCCATGCTCTCAATGTCCCCAAACCTGTTATAGAGTTTGATGGGGTCTTCTGACCCCTTTTGCTGCCTATTTCCTTGTGATCTGTTTTTGTTCTTTGGTGATTTCTGTTGTTGAGTATTATTGAATGTTGTTTGGGTAGATGCCGTGGTTCTTTGTGCTTGGTAATGGGGGGTGTTAGTGCTTGATGTTGACTCGGGTGCATCTGTCTGCGTTTGAGCGTCCTTCGTTGCCTTGGGATTGTTCTTCACTATAGTGGAGAAGGATGGGCCAGGAAGAGATATTTTTGCCTGTACAAGCTTTCTGGCCTCTGGATAGGGAATGTTGGATGTGTATTTAACCCTCTGTATTTCCTTCTCCTGTTTCCAGGTATCACAATCCTTGGAATTGGCGTGGTGCTGTTTTCCACAGTTGACACAATGCGGAGTGGCTCTACACTCAGATTCCTGGTGAGAGTGATCTCCGCATCGGCCACATATTTGGCTTCTTGAGCAGCGGTCTTCATGATGACCATATTTCTGACACTTATAACATCGAAGTGGATTTGGTATGTACACATCAACCTTCACTTGCAGAAAGCCAACTTTGACCACTCTGGGTACTGTTGGCTTGTTGAAGGTGAGTATAATGGTGTTGGTGTCCTGCAGGTTGTTGTTACGTTTAATACGTATTCTACGGACTGCAGTGACACCTTCGTTTTTCATCCCTTCAATGATATCCGTGTCGCTGACTCCAGCCAAGTCACGACAGCGAATCGCGCCTTTGGACGAATTGAGTGTTGTGTGGGCGAACGAGGTCACTGGAATATCGAAAAATGTTGTCATTTTCTTGAGATTTTCTGTTTGACCTCGTCGCTCACACTCGACAAGTAGGCAGCCCGATTTTAACTTTTTAACACCTTTTGGTGTTCCAATCAGTCCCATAATTGTTTTCTCGATCACAAACGGAGAGAGTACATTAAGCGGTTTTGTGGCATCTTTAGACTGTATAACCATGAAGCGTGGAAATGAATCCACACCACATGGTTCGTCATCTGAGTCAGATAAAGTTTTGGTACGCTTGAGTTGATTTTTTTTGGATATATCCATGTTGGTGGATTTAAAATTCAGCACCCGTGCTCCCCGCCCACCAAGGAGCCCAACAAGGGGACACTTTTCAAGTGTCAGGGATACACAGATGTTATACTCAGTAGGTAAATTCACCTCCTGATTCATCCCATAAGACATACTCAGTCGGTAAAATTACCTCCCAATTGACCCGTTGAGCCACCGCCTTCTAGGAAGTCTTCTAAGACTTGGAAAAGGGAAAGTTAAAGGGATAGAATGTAGGGGCAACGGTGGTATCAAGAGAGATACAACGAGAAAGATAAAGAAAGTGAGCGAGTAGATAAAGACCTCCTAGGGCTCGGCGTGACCAGCCGATTTGTCGAGACCGGGCCCATCCCGACCACCCGTCTAGAAGAAGTAGAGGCCAAAGTAGTGTATTGCATCGGAAAGCCTCTGCTCAACTACCAGGATCCTTTCCTCCTCCGACACGGGTCGCAACCCACGGCAAACAGGTTGCCTCTACTTAGTCGCCTCTTACGACACGTAGCGAGGCACGGCGGACCAATTCTACAACCCCGGACCCGCAGGGGGATTTCCTTGAACAGCGCGAATACAGAATTTTCAAATTTATTTTAAAAAAGAACAAAATTGTACAGTATTAGTCAGTAATGCGACTCGTGCTGTGGTTGAGGTAAATGTACAATTGAATTAAATTGATGACAGACCTTCGTCCCTACACAAGGTAAAAAGGGAACCATTCCACTCGCGACAAACAAGCTGTGGATCCTCATTAAAACTGTTTTTTTACATATAGTCTATGCATGTTATATGTAGAACATAATTTTCAGGTGACTATTATGAAATAACGCAATCTTCCAATATAAAACACAGAGTAGAGAGAGAGAGAGAGAGAGAGAGAGAGAGAGAGAGAGAGAGAGAGAGAGAGAGAGAGAGAGAGAGAGAGAGAGAGAGAGTACCAATAACGTTGAATTTGTCATTAACCTTAATGTTTAGAGCTTTCATTAGCTAAATAAATGACAGGCTTGACAAACATGCGTCTCAAGTTAAACATTAGCTCTTTCTTGAAGAGCACATTTTTGTGAATGTCAATGAATATTCTATGATAGAAACACAATAAAAAACTACGGCCTTCCATTTCAATGCATGACTGATATATACCATGCTCTGTTTATGAAATGGACATTAACAACCAAGTACAAAACAAGTGATTTCTAAAACAGATTAAGATCGGTCTAGTGGACATTATAGCCCCTGATCTAAATGATATTATGCCATGGCATATATATGTTTACGGTGCTTACGGTTGGGTGAATATTTTATATTGATGAATAAGGCATCATTAAACAGCAAATAATAAGCCATATAATGTCCGACAGAAATCAATCAATGGCTCGATAAAATTATAATCTTGCAAGCAAAAGATATTTATAACACTATGTAATTATTTCAGCGGTGGATTTCTTGATTGATCTTTCCCATGATCTAAGCTGTGGTAAATACTGGTGTCCTCTCACCAACACTTATATTGATAAAATGTGTCAGAAGCTGTATCCAATCTTTGGTTAAGTCGATGTTGATCACAATACGTATATGAGTGTATTTGTAGATCCTCGGTATTCCTAGCTATTACAACGTTCATAGAAACAACAAATCATCTGTATGTGAGGTCTTCAAGTTATGCATGTTAAACCTATGAAATCATGAAATGTGATCATGATCTAACCTGCCTTTTAAAGGCCACCGACTCATATTGAGAGAGTACTGTAGTAGGTATTATTGGTCTATAACTGTAGGAACAGTAGAGGAAAATGCAAAACATGCTGCAATCAATGGTGTATGAAAACTGAGTCACTATGACCTTTTGCTTAGGTGAACAGTGCCATCCATCAAATGGCATGACTGTGAATACAATAGTGACAAAAGAAACTAGAAGTAATGCAACACGCATTCCTTCGAAAGCTGGTGCTGTAGAAGCTCAGAAGACTCACCAGGAATCCATGCTTAATCCATTTCTTTTTAACTGCCGAATACTGAAACTGTCTCATTCTTAGGGAACTCCAATATGCAAAATTTGATAACAAAACTAATTTCTAGCTATGTTCCGTTAACATGTTCTGAAGATTCCTATATATGCATTGCAGAAATATACTGTGGTCATTGATCTCGAACTATGTCATAGACAGAAAATGATTGAACATGTCTAAATCCCTGTGAAGATATACCCACATAGTAAACTAGGTTGTCTTCTCCTTTTCAAAATAAAACAATCCAATCTCAAATCATTGAACTGGCATTTTTAACCTATTCTTTAGATACATTAAAGAAATTGGTTTGTTAACAAATTCATTTATACGTTATGCTGTTTTTATTAGAAGCCAGTAATGCCAAAACAAAAACAAAAAACAAAACAAAACGTTGACTACTAAATCAATGTCAGAGTGATGAATATGATTTTGTTTTATTGGGTAGAAAATAAATACTTAATCTGAACCAGATTCAATTTTATGTATGTATGTATGTATGTATGTATGAAAGTTATGTATGGTTGGTTGGTTAGTTGAATTTTTACGGCGTACCAGCACTATGAGGCTATTTAGCGCCATACAAAAGGTTATATCGTTCATCATTTAAAAATGGTAAAAGGTTTCGTATCGACCAGCGGTACGAAACCAGACAGTTGAAGGTAAAAAGATAAAATGGTAACGGTGATAAATAAATAAAGTTTCCCGATCAACGGGGAGTGCAAATGATGTATGACAACGAAAACAGATGAAAGGTAATTAAAATCTAACGACGGTATATATAGCACATAAAACTGTTTAAGGTGATAGCATATAAGCTATAACTTATGATAAATATTTACCTCCTTCAGGAAGTCTATAATATCAGGAATGCTAACTGTATCAAAGAGTTCCCTAATGTCATGCACATTGTAATAATGATTACGCGTAGGTTGGAGGTCGAAACACTCCAACATAAAGTGCTTAACGGTGAATGGTTCATTGCAAGCTACGCACTCTGGTGGGTCTCTCCTTTTAGTATGTAGGAGTGGGTTAAATAAGTATGACCAATTCGAATTCTTGCAATGACTACCTCCTCCCTACGGACGGCTCTGTAGGAAGGAGTCCATTCTCCTAGGGTTGGCTTGATGGCATGAAGTTTGTTATTCACGGCATCATTCCATGATGCCTGCCATTTCTGACGTAAACAGTCTTTGATACTACGTTTAAAATCAGTATACGGTGTACTAAAATCAGATGGTTCTAGTGATAGGGCCATTTTAGCAGCGCAGTCTGCTTTGTCATTTCCTTTAATTCCAATATGGCTGGGTAACCAACAGTATACTATATTGTGGGAGGTACTCAGCTCAGTATGTTTAAGGAGAACATTAGCTAATAATGGATTCTCCAGTTTTCTATTATGTAGTGACTGAAGTACTGATAGTGAATCGGAGAAGATGATGCTATTTAAAATACGCTTGCTTTCAATATATTGCAATGCAAGGTCTATTGCTCTGATTTCAGCTGAAAAAATTGATGTACCATTTGGCAAGCGAACTTTTGTTGTGTGTTTTCCACTAACGAAGGCTGCAGCAGCCTTTTCCTCATCTTTTGATCCATCAGTATATATTCTTGTATAATTTTCAAATTGGGCGATTAGTTCATGGTAACAGTTGTGGAAGATGGAAGGGTTTGTCTCCGATTTTTTTCCATCGTGTAACGTGAAAAGTACCTTTGGTTGTTGAAGTAGCCAGGGAGGTGTTTCGGAGACGGTCGTTTTCAGAATTTTTGAAAGTTCAATTTTGGTACTGTCAAGGCATGGTAATATTCTAATGCCAAAGGTAGGTGTGACGTTTGGTTTATTGTCATATAAGGTTTTATATTTGGGTTCAAAAAACAGCCGAAAAAGCAGGGTTCAGAGGGTTTGAGCTTAATTTGAGAGCATACTGTGCGGAAAGCATTTCTCTACGTTGTGATAAAGGTGGTTCGTTCGCTTCAACGAGTAGGCTTTCACACGGGGATGTCTTAAATGCTCCCAAGGCAAGTCTTATTCCCTGATGATGAATTGGGTCTAGCATCTTCAAATAGGACTTCCTGGCTGAACCATAGACAACGCAACCATAGTCTAGTTTCGAGCGAATAAATGTTCTGTATAAACTGAGTATGACTTTCCTATCAGCACCCCAGTCAGTGTGCGCTACTACTTTAAGTAAATCTAGAGATTTCAAGCATTTAGCTTTCAAATTCTTCAGGTGTGGAATAAAAGTCAGTTTTCTGTCGAAGACAATACCTAAAAATTTTGCTTCCTCAACAACTGGAATAGGTGTTCCGTCCAGCGTGAGTTTAGGTCCATCATGATGTCTTCGTAGCTGACAGAAATGCATACATACAGTTTTTGATTTCGAGAATTTGAAACCGTTAGTATTGGCCCAATTTTGAATCTTGTTGATATTTTGCTGTAATTGTCTTTCAATTGTATGCATGTGCTTGGATCGGTAACATATTAAAAAGTCATCAACATATAGGGAGCAATCCACACCGGGAGTCAGACACTTGGTGATGCTATTAATTTTTATGTTGAAAAGCGTCACGGATAAAATACTGCCCTGGGGCACACCCATCTCTTGATCGTGCATATCAGAGAGGGTGGAGCCCACTCGTACCTTGAATTCCCTGTCTGAGAGGAATTTTGATATGAACGAGGGCAGTCGGCCTTTTAGACCCAGATCGTGCAGGTCATTTAGTATTCCGTACTTCCACGTTGTGTCATAGGCCTTTTCCAAATCAAAAGAAAACCGCTACTAAGTGTTCCTTCTTGATGAAAACTTCGCGAATAAATGTTTCCAGTCTAACCAGATGATCATTGGTACTACGACCATAACGAAAGCCACTTTGGAAAGGAGATATTAAATTGTTGGTTTCCAAATACCATACAAACCGAGAATTGATCATTCGTTCCATTGTTTTGCAAACGCAGCTAGTTAATGATATAGGTCTATAGTTGCTAGGATCTGCGCTATCTTTGCCTGGTTTGGGAATTGGTATTACTGTTGCTTCTTTCCAAACTTTTGGTACATTACCAGTAATCCATAAATCATTGAAGATTTCCAGAAGAACTGTTAAGGATGGTTCTGGAAGGTGTTTCAAAAACTGGTAATGTATATCGTCAGGCCCAGCGGATGTATCATGGGCCTTATTCAAAGATTCCATAAGCTCCGACAATGAAAACGGTTGGTTATAACTCTCTGAGTTATTCGATGTGAATTTCAACCGTGTTTTTTCTTTATGAGCTTTCAATCTTCGGAAAGCTTCTGAATAATTAGACGATGAGGAATTTTTGGAGAAACAATCAGCAAGTACATTAGCTATTTCATGTTTGGTATTGAAATTGTTATTATTTAGCTTCAGATGAATTGTATTTTCCCTTTCCATTTATTTTGCGGATCGTATCCCAAACTTTCTTTATTGAGGAACGAGAGTTTAAAG
>JAECUM010016500.1:0-63733 GCA_016617855.1 Megalonaias nervosa | reverse complement strand
CGCTTGTCACGAATAATCCAAGTATTTTCTTCAGTATTTACAATAAATTTTATTAAAATAAAATATTTTTGATCATCAAGGTGATTAATAATTACTTTTCCTCGTTTGTCATTCATTATATTAGTAACATTTCCGACTCTGAATGTTGACCATACATGAGCAGCACCACTATTACGAAATTCCTTCTTGGCTTCACGAATACGTTCGGTTACATCCTCATCCGTTAATGCCAGATCTTGCATCAAAGTACTAAATTTATATTCTGATAGTCTGTCAAGATCAAATCTAGCACTTTTAGGTTCAGGTTCAATTGCCGATAATTCGTTCATATAATTAAGACAAATATTTAAATTAAAAGTTTAGTATATATAATGCTTGAAACAAAAAACAAATGTGCTTGGCTTAAAATTGGACATACTTCTCCTTGTAATAAATCGTGCGTGAATGAATTCTCCTACTACCATATGCAAAGTATCAAAAATGGAAGTACAGGACCAATACCATGTGTGCAATGCGGTGTTGGAGTCAGAGGAAAAACTCAATTGTGTTTAAAATGTGGCGGAAAAAAATACAGGGAATTAAAACGATATTATGACAAAATAAATAATACTTTGACATTGTCAGGTAAATCTCCTATAAAAACTGTAGAAGATTATCTGACCAGATTTCAAAACAATGATTTAGACAAATAATATTATTATATAAAATGACTCAGACAAATCAGACTTATGATGAAATGATCGATAATGATATTATAAGAAAATTGAAAATTGAGTACTATGAGAAACATGAATTTGTGAAACATCCTATAATAAAAAATTATGAAGCATCCCGAGCTGGTGTAATCAGACACTGTAGATTGAAAAAACCAGTCGGTAGTATTAATGATCATGGTTATTTTAGATTTACTGCTGGGGGAAAACATTATTACTCTCATATATTCATATTCGAATGTTTTCGTGGAGTAGTTGAAAATGGACTTGTAGTTGATCATATTGATGGAGATCCCGAAAATAATAATCTATGTAACCTGCAAACTATTACACAAAGTCAGAATACTGCACGTGGAAATACAGGAAAATATCCCAAGATCCCGAGGTTGGTTATATCCATAAATGTAGAAACAGGACGGGAAATAACTTTTAAACCAATGAATGCAGCTGCCAGATATTTTGGTATTTGCATGCCTTCAGTACGAAATGTCGCGAATAAAACATACAAATCTACATATTCAATAAAATATAATCAGCGGGTAATATTTGAATATATCTAACTCTGTCTTCCTAACAAAAAACAAAACAAATAAATATTTTTTTTATGTTGTATATAGTTCGACTCTATATTTTGCCATGGGTATCTTCACCGTCGCTGCTCTCTGTGTCACTCTCATTTTTGACAGAATCAAATAACATAATCTTTCTTAATTGCATTACACGATTGTCCACAATCTTCTTTTTCTCTTATTCACGAGATAGTTCGGATCTGATATTTTCGATCGAACGTGCAAGAGGCGCAAATAGCTTTACCTGTTTTTCATTTACCATTGCCAAGGATTCTAACATAGACTGATAGATTAATTTTACGAATTTATAATTGGATGGTAATGTGTATTTATTGTCGATTTTTCTTTTTTTAATATTTCATAATCGCATAATATTTTTTCAGGATCGAGATTATCAGAGAGATTTATTCCGTTATGTTTTAATTTTTTAATAGCAGAAATAATATCATTAATGTTTTCTTGGTTCATTATATATATAAATATTTCTTTAAAATAAAAAATAATTGACATTCAAGTTTTAAAGTTGACTGACTTTGTGTTAACTGACTTGGTCTTTATATCAAAAATAATCAGTAGCATCCTAAGCGGTTACCCGTCACTTGATAGCCTTTGTGTCTTTCATGGAGTCCTTTTTTTGCATGATGATGTCTTTCTTATGACCGTTATTGGCACCCCATGTTCTGTTTCTATTGCTAGCATTCTTTCTGAATGTTTCCTTGTGGGGGTCTTTCAAATGAGGTAGAGAGTTCAGGCATGCTACTGATTATTTTAGGGGGTACCTTGCATAGACACATCCCCCAGCGAATTCATAATCGAAACGAAATATTAGAAATTCAGAGGACTGTCTAGGCATTGCGGTTTCATATAACCCCCCACCAAATCAAACCCCGGGGTAAGTGCAAAATGCACTCACCACGTGGCGTGACGTGGTGAGGGGTTCATGAAACATCGGGGCGGTGCCCCCCAATCTTAATAAAATTGGCAACCCTTGGACCATATACCCACCCCCCGCGGCCATGGGAATCGAACGACAGACCTTCAGCACCAGAATTCAAATATTCTTGCACTGAGCTATGACATTCGGTTGAATATATATGTTCGAGAAATTACTATATAGTTATAACTAACACGAGAGAGTATTACATTTTCTAAATAAATCAAGAAATTTATGATTTTATTAAAATATATTACCACTCGTATATATAAACGAAATAATTTAAATTACAGACACAGGTAATATACATGCCAGTCTGAGTCATACGTCAGCCAAGCCCACACAAAATCGATAAAGTACATCCTGTTCCAGTACGGCCTTATATACATATATTTTTCGTTTTAAGGTTTTAAAATTGCTATCAGAATACAACACTGTTCACATTATCAAACAGGTTGGTTTTTACCAAGCCTGTAAGGATTAACAGACAGACGGACTAATACGCTTTGTTCGATATACGTATATACAACTGAGTTTGTACAGGTAACGACGTAGTAGTAAGGGACATAATCCTTTAATTCACTCCGCGGAGAGAGATAGCAGAGTTATCTCGCTTTATTATATATACAATTGCTTTAATCATAGGAATTGATTATTATTCAGATTTTATTAATTTTGATTAGTAATTTACCCATCAGATAAAGAAATTTCTGACTATTTCATGAATTAGAGTACCTATTTACCCATCAGATAAAGAAATTTCTGACTATTTCATGAATTAGAGTACCTATTTACCCATCAGATAAAGAAATTTCTAACTATTTCATATGTTTACTCATCAGATTATTAATAATCAGATTATTTCAGAATCAGATTATTTTTTTCCCCTGATTATTTACTCAGACGTTCTACGAGCGTATATACAAATTAATATTAAGTGACTCTCCTCGTAGATCCAAAATGTATCCTGTCTGGTCAGTAAGTTTGAAATTTATTCTTGACAATAATGGATTATGTACACGTAGATAAACTGGATTAATTGGCTCAGATATAATTAACCACCCGGGCGGTACTTGAGGGCTAAATGCATATAGTATATACCCCTGTTGGGCCTGGTTAGACTTTGAAAGATCTACTTGATAGCTGTCATCAATTACGTCACATACTAGACTGACCGCGATCGTAGATGTTATATTAACAATACCAGGTGAGATATGGCGACCTCCACCATGTGGATCATTATTATATTTAAGAATGGTTGGTGTAGGTATTAATTTTTTCCATGAATCACATATTCTTTTAAAATGTTCATCAATAAGATCATTAACTGACTTCTTTAGCTCTTCAGAGTTAAATCCCGGAATTACAAATGTTGGTAGCTGTTCTTCTGTGATTCTATAATATTTAAGAAACACTGTTTTAAATAAACGTTTATAACTTATACGCTGAATAGGACCATCTTCATTAACTATGTAAGTATTAAGAAATCTATCTGCCGGTACGTTTAATGTTTTTTCTCTGTCAACGATAGCCTTATTTACATATTCTAAGTCTGATGCAACCTGATTCAAATGTTGTATTGTTTCAATTATTTGATTTTTTAAGTCATCGTTGTAGGAAGTGCTGATGCTGGAAAATAAATTTCTTAGATCATTAAGTATACGTCCATGTTCAGATTTAATTGGTTTTGATTTTGAGTTAATTTCCTCAACATTAATTGTTGCTATTCTTGTTGTACCTTTACCCCTAACGAAATCTATAAAATGAGTATACTGTGCATAACCACGATAAGCATCCGGAATCTCTATAAACGGATAAGTTTTTCGATATTCTGGAAGTTTTATAAATTTTTCAACATCTATGACGAAATCAGATCGTTGTGGTTCTGGGGGTCCTTGATAAACCGGTGGATCTTCAGGCCATCCTAATACCGATCTAATCGAACTTTGATAAATATCTACAGAATAATCAGGGGAATTTATTTCAATAACCGCTGATAATGTTGGTTCGTGAACAGTAATTGCTATTTTGGATTCTTTTCCTGTAATAGATTTAATTCTACGTTGGAACTCATCATTAATCTGTTCTATTTGATAACTGCCCGTTGGAATAGCAACTACTTGCCAATCAGGAGTTCCATCAGGCTTATTCTTATTGATGAATACCAGCGAATTATTTGGCTGTAATCCACCAAATGGTTTTGATCTAATATTTGGCCAGCTAGAATAAACTCGCAATTGTGCTAATGCTATTTCTTTTGCAGGAATTGCGGTTGGAAAATTGACACTAAATTCAGGATTGGTCGAACTTAACGATATCATCGTGGTTTTTGACGGAGTCGTATTAGTGACGATCTGCTGAAGTAACTCCCTGTCTGTCATTATTATTATTGTTATTATTTAATTCGTTAAAATCATTAGCGATTACCTTAAAAGCGTCATCATAGGTTTTCATCATCATCGCAAATTCAGTATCGGATATTTCACCATCACTAACACACGAAGAAATGTACAAAGATAGTTTAGAGCATGCCTCTGCCACTGTATGTAATTTAATCATATAATCGTGCAATTTAGCATTTGTACAAGTATCTGTCTTTTTGGCTATAACACCGAGAACACCAGCAATAGTCGTTGATGCTGAAACAATGATGGTTATAACAGTAGGTGCTGTCATCGTCAATGTTGATAATAATAATTCTGTTCCAGCAATAACAGCAGAAACCGAGTAAACAACTACATCAATAACAACTATACGCCTTTTGTATTTTTTTATTTTCGTGTTATAATAATCGATAAAATTATTTAGTTTAGTCAAACGCTCACATACCTGATTGCATCTGTAACGTTGAACGTCGATGCGAGACTGTGGTTGATCCATTATACTAACAACGTCATTTAATTAAGTTTCAGTTACGAATTCTAGGCACCACCAGTAACGTCTCGGAGGTATTTCCGTTGATATTAACGTAAAGATTTCTTTCATATTCTTGGTTAGCATCACCAATAGAGGATTATGATATACATTCGGTGATAATGAAGTTGTCGCAGTAATTTCCGAACCGTACATAGATAACCTGTATAACCCAGTTACTTCTGCGGTATGTTCGAGTGTGTTATTTCGCGGTGTCCATGTTGTTGATCCTGATGCTACTGTGTACACGATATTTTTAATTTGTCCGTGTGGAATTTTAATCAGATTAGTTTTTTGAACAATACTAGGTATTCCACTGACAATATCATTGAGTTTCATGTTAACGTCGGTTAGTTTTATTTCAACGGTTGGTTGTTCCCCAAAAAAATCTTTAATGGTTTTGTTTACATTTCTACGAAAATTTAAGAACGTTTCTACATGTCTGGAAAAAGTATTACTGAGTGTAGTCATTTCGTCATTGATTTTTTTTAGAGGAATTTCCTTATCATCGACGTATTTCTTCGTCACAGCATCAAAATCTAATTCCGGTGTTCTAAGATTGTTAATGCCGTTATTATTCATGTTGAGAAATGCACGCATTATACCGCCATTGGCCAATACGTACTTAGATTCTTGATCGTCGACATATTTCTTTGTTGCAGCATCTGTATCTGCGACTGGGTTTCCAAGGTCTATAATTTTATTTTGATTCATAATAATGTCACCCGTGAACAAATCGCCAGCTTTCTTAATATAATCGCTGACCGACGTACCGGAATCTTGTATTTTACCCTGTTCAGTAAAAGTAACTATATTATTAACAACCGCATTAGGAACTCGTATAAGTACATCTGGTAGTTGTATATTACTAGTTTTTAATCGTCCTTCTTTATCCTGAAAAACAACTACTTCATTTTGATCCACACTGGTTATGTTTAATAAATCATCAATCTCATTTCTGAGCTGATCGAGAGTTGCGTATTTAGATAAATCAGCTTGCTGCTGAGCTTTACCACGCGAAGATCTTCCGTAAATATCTACCATTATATTTACTAATGTCTGTTTAAATGTGACAACGTAGTATATTCATGCACAACTTTGTGAGGTGGTTTTGTTGATTTTGATACAGCATCAAGTACGTTAAGTACTTCTCGACCACATATTGGTGGATCAGTTAATGTTTGTGTTGGTAACGTTGAATACCATATTGGAGTACTTTGATCGCCGCTAACATACTTTAAGAATTCTTTTGGTGGAGCTAGTCCATATGACTCAAAATAAATAATTCCACGTGGATGAATTGCTTATCCAACCCAGTGTGTGCCTGGACCAGAGTTTTTGTCGAGGTTAATAATACCGGTTTCAATATTGTTTGGTTTCTTTGGTAATCGATCACGCATAAAAACTCCTCTGAAATTTTTTATCTTTAATTTTTTAGCAGCATCTAGTAAATCAAAATTGGACATAGGAGATATTAGTAAACTGTCCCTGGTAATCTCAGGCCTTTTCCGTACCATGAATGTGGAGTCCCTGGCAATCTTAGACCCCTTCCCTTTTTTTTGATTCCCTGTCCGGTTGCTTTCTTTAATGCCATTCCAGCAGCGGTTCCAACAGCGCCTAATGCAGCTGCTTTTGCAACAGCTGGAGCCGCAGCGGCTATTATTGCTGGTAATGCGGCAAGAAGAGGAAATATACCACCCGTCTTAACGATGTCTTTAATGGCACCCGCAGAAAGATTAAGTTTTATACCTTTATTTGATTTTTTGGCTTCATTGAAATGCCTGAGCTGACGTTCTGTAAGAGATAATTTATTTGAACCGCTCATCTGCTCATTCTTTAGCAATATTTTTAATCCACAGTCATTTTTTGATGCTGATTGTATCCTTTTAGTCTGACCAGGAGTCAGACTAACACTAACGTGATTATATGACATTATAATATTCATAAACGATCTAATTACATGTTTCTACTGTAGCATCAACGACTCTCATTCGTCCACCAGCACCTTCAAGTAACATTGATTTATCGCTGAGTATAACAGCAATTGCTCTGTAATTAGGAATTTCTACAATATTTCTGTTAACACGAGCTCGAAAATGTATATCGACTACTGACTGTCTGGTTAAATCTAAATGTTCGAGTGAAAAGTAATAAATCGGATATAGGGTTGTAAAATCCAATTGTGATATTTGTAAACCAGTATCAATATTCTGATCACGACCCATGAACGTCATCAGACGATGATATGCACGTGCTACATGATTTTGATCGAAATTCAGTAATATATCCTCGGATGGTTCTTGATGTCCATTTATCCTTAACGAAACCGCAGAAACACCAAGTTTGTCGAATATCATAATACTACGTAGTTGATTACCTTCACGTGTATTATCCTAAAGCGCAATGAATATATGTCGTGGTGCGGCTATTCCCTGTTGAGAGGCTATTTGCCATGTAAATAAACCATTAATTGCACTCTGAACAGCATCTGTGGTCATTGTTAACCATGACAACATTGATTTACCACCTTGACTCATAAAAGCAAGTAACCGATCTTCTTCAGGTATTGTTGGAGTCATTACTGGCATCCACAATGAAAGTTTGGTTAATACCACTTTACCATGAAGTGCTATAGTCGCAGCATCATCAGCACCTGCAACATGCCATATTGCATCATCGTCTGTAACCTTTCGTACGAGTACAACCGTATGTTTGGCTCCAAAAATAACTTTTCTGACATTTCTGCAAAATCCAAATATGTGTGAAAGTGGAATTGCACATGAAAACATTCTATCTTTCAACATTGATTTACGTGTTGTAAATCCTAAATTAAATTCTGGATTAGCACCATGAACCACCGGCCACACAGCTGCATCAGCGGTATTGTCGGCAATTCTTGGTCGTCTTATATTATATTGTCTGTTGTCAGGGTGATCAGAAGTGTCCTTTACAAACATCATTGATGGACCAGCTGATCTTGAATAATCATCGCTGTATCTTGCAAGACCAAGTATTGTTGTAGCAACATCAACGTCCTTCTGAATTGATTCAATATTTTTACCATCAATCATATAAGTGGCGCTGTCAAATAACGCCATAATACCATTATTAACAAAACCAAAAGCAACATTATTATCGTATTCAGTATTATCCGCTTTAAAAATTTTACCTTCTACTTCAATAAAAGCCTCAGCGGGTAGGAAATACCTACTTGTATCCTGAACTTGTAGTTCAATTCGTCCACGCTGATCTGGAATTCGAGCGTCATAAGAATAATATTGATAATCACGCACAGACTCATCCTTGAGTACCGGTGCGTCCATGTCAAATGCTGGATCAGATATGCGCTTGAACATCTTTATTATAATTATTATCGTCTAAAACGAAGACCACTTCGGGAAGTGAGACCACTTCCTGCTATCAGACTAGCGGTTATATTTTTTTCTTTTTCTGACATTGGTACATCAGCCAACTCTGCTAGTTTTTGATTAGCAACTTGATTTATTACTTTACTGACATTTGCAGGCATTACTTCCGTACTAGGTAATTTTACTGGTGGTTGAGGTTTTCGTCGTATTAATCGTGCTAGTCTATCTTTGATCGCTGAAAACGCTTTACCAGCGAGATTACCCATAGCACCAATACCTTTTTCACGAACAACATCAATAGCTTTCATTCCCAGTTGCTTTGCGATCGGTATTGCTTTTGGGGCTATCCTTCTAAATAGACCCTGAACAACATCACCTAGTCCATCTCCGTAGGTTGTTTTGTATACTGGTAATCGTGAATTTATCACCCTGACTATGGTTGGTCCACGTTGAGTACTATGTACAATCATTTTATTATAGTAATTGTATTTAATTACGTACTCAGTCACTGTAGTAGTCATCGGCAATTTCGTTAATAAGAGACTGATAAACATCAATGTCCATAATACCACCTGTAAATAACCGTTTGCAAATATCGGCTGCTTCATTAATTATTTCTGGAGAATTATTACGAGCTCGTTTTCCTCCGATGAGGATTTCTAGTCGTTCAACATCGGAGAGAATGCTGTTTGGACAATTAATAAGGCCGCTTTCTTGATTAATAAATCCACTTCCAGTAGAAGGTTCTTTTTCAAACAATCCTAATTCTTCTAAATCTTTTCGCAATTCTCCCCCCCCCCCCATTTTCTTTCTCTTCCTTTTTGCTTGGTTTCTGTTGTTTTTGTTGTTTTTGTTGTTTTTGTTGTTGCCGTAATTGTTCTTGTTGTTGTGGTGTTAACTGCATGAATGCGATATAGTTATCAATCGCATTATTGTAATCAATAAATCTAGAATCATTATTTCTAGCTTGATCCGTAATGGATACGAAATATCCACCTGTACCATAATTCACGACTAATAGCGTCATCTGCGTAATCAGGTTTTAATAAATTTTTTCGGTTATTGAAACTCCTGACCGCGCTTCTATCTAATTGACCTACACTTTTAGCGGATCTAATTTCATCAACGGCAGCATCGGTGAATTTATCAACTACATTAACTCTGCCCCGTGCTGGTTCTGGCTCTTCAGGCGCCGCTGGTTCTTCAGGCGCCGCTGGTTCAGCAGGAGGTGGTAACGCAGCAGCTATCTCGACCGGAAGTTCTCGCAGAAGTTTCTTCGTTTGTTTAGTACGTTTCGCTATTTTGCCGGTCGCCTCTGCAATCTTCTCAGAAACAGGAAGAAGACCTTTAGTGGTTTCTGTGATAGGTTTAAATAATTGTTTTGTATCCTCTTCAAATTCAACTTGAGATTCCTGACGCGATTGTAGTTGTTGCTTGACAGAATCACGAACAGGTAAATATTTTCTAATTGTCTCTAATCGCTCTCGAGCTAATCTAGCTGAATGTGGTTCTTCAATATTCATTATTGATAATATTATTTATAATAATTGTTTAATTTACAGCAGCATGGAGGGTGAACGACAAAAATTGAGTGACCCGGTAAGTAAACTAAACGCATTATAAAAAAACAAAAAGTCAAAAATAAAATAACAAAAATGAGCTAACCCAAACGATTTATTATCCGTTTTTTCAAACTATATGGTAATAATAAAAGTTAGGAGGTTCGGTTTAGCGTTATTGACCTTATTTTTCAGCCCCTGTAGGAACCTTTATTTTTGTAAAATAAGGCCAGGAAAAAAGTTGTAGGGTTCACCCTGCCTGCTGCTTATATATATATAACATAGAAAAGGAGAGGTGAGAAGACAACATTAAGGAGTGGACAGGCATGGGAGTTTGAGTTGGAGGGCAGTAGAGAGGATAGATGAAGAGAATTGGTTGTGAAGTCAGCTGTGGTGCCCCAATGACCTCTTTGGTTAAGGGATTGATGATTATATATATATATATATATATATATATATATATATATATATATATATATATATATATATATATATATCCAGTTACTGTGATTACTGACACGTAAAATACGCAACAAATCTTTTCAAGATTTTGTTATTCGCTATCAACAATGCTTGAATGCAGAACAAGAATATTTGCACACTAAAACACAAAGTAGAATGTTAGTAACAAAATATCAGTGATAAGAGTAACAAATCAGCTGACTATTTCAAAGAAATAAACACAATTTAAATTAAAAGTTATTCTAAACGAAATGGAATGACTAAGCAAATGTTAGCTGGATCAAGCTTTGACAATGTGATCAAAAAGGTGACAATTAAAAGAATACCTGTCAAATCCAACTTCATAAAACATATATTGGCTAAAGTACATACATACTGGCCCCGTACATGGCGTGCAGAAATTTATTAAGTCTATGTTATAAACTTAAATCGTAGAAATATCTATGAAATTTTATATCATTAGTACTGCAAGGTTTCCCTGATTATATAACATACATTTTCTCATGTTCTTGTATATCGCCAATGTCTTCTTAAGAAGTTTACTTGTAAAAGTAGTAGTAATAGTGAAATAGAATATTTGCCCCACCCATGGAAAACGTTTGGTCACACCGCAGTTGCCCACGCTCAGGGGACCTTAACCTGCAACCATATTGAAATAGATCAAATCCAAGGCAAATAAACAAATAGCTAAGGTTCTTTGCGAGCCGCTGGCATGGAAATCAGAGGTGATGCTTTAACTCGTGGTAAGCAATCGACAATTAGAGATGTCGAATAGTTTGTAAATAGGGATGTTAGAGTCGCTGTCGTAACTGCGAGGGAAAGTAATGACATTCACTTCAGCCTCCTCACCGTTACCATTACAAGCCACGACAACGAGAGGGAGGTGAGCGCCCGATAATTAGCCACAATGGCCGGCCAAGCTGAACATTTAACTTTCAACCTCACCTTACTCATCGAGGAGATATGACTCTATGTCCATAGCTTCACGACCCGAAAAGAATAAAAAAGATGGAGGGCGCTCTGCGTGCAGAGGCCAAACAAAAAGTAACCTGTGTAATTGAGGGTGTTGATGGTGCCTTAGCTGTTGTGTACATGGGAAGTGGCGGAGTCCCCCTGTTGCCCAGAATCGTTGCCGCCCTCATCGCGATTGACCTAAAAATCCTATTCCAGGACTGTAGCCTGTTGTCCCTGACTGGGGGCTACTACAGGACAACGCCATCTCCGAAGAAGAGTTCCAGATTATCCTGGACGAGCGCGACAATTTCAAAGCGGTCAAGAAGGAGATTCGGGCAAAATTGCAAAAGGAGCACTCCGCCTGGGCAAAGACAAGGCACGAAAGCATGGGCTGAACACCCTCGCAAAGAATGAGACCCACGCGGAGATTCTAACAGTACTTGGTTCAGCTAGAAATTCAGCTTGTATTGTGCAGATCTATGCCTGCCCCCGTAACCTCCTCTACATCAGGAGGGGCTGAAGCCTGGTGGCGACTATTTTGAGGCAATGGGGGTCCAGCTGTGCAAAAAGGGTTGAATTTGTGCTCGTTCCGCCTTCGACTTTCCAAGCTCCTGCCCGAGTCGCAGAAAACCTTTGACGATTAACGCGGCAAGCAACCTAGCAGTCACGTGCAATGATTGAAGACGATCACATCTGGTGGTATGCCTTGGGAGGATGAGCACATCTCGGAGATAAAGGCTTTTCAATCGACGAAGGGGTCGCCTATATCATCTACGGCTATTTCTGGTGACCGTGAATATTCACATTACTCAAATCAGCGAAATCAACACTTGCAAGTGCGAGTGGTCAGCAGCAATGCTACCACACCTGGCTATGTGCGGGTACAAGGCCATGAAGCATTCTATCAACGAATTTTCGGCTATTTTCTTGAGCACACCCGAGCAGGAGTTTGTAGAATATGTCGATGTGACAGTGTACGCCTATGCCTTACAGCAGCTGAAACACACGTTTGGATGGCAGTCCTGAGATTAAGATAGTCATGATGTAGGGCGTCTAGTCACCACGCCATCTTTACCAACGTCGATGTTATTCTCTACAAGTTTTCTACAACTAGTTTGGGAAGATAGTTACCAAACGTTTTCTACGACTAGTGTAAAAGTTAGTCACCAATAGTTTTCTACGACTCCCATTAATGCTAGTCACCAAAATATATCTACGACTAGTGTTAATGCTGGTCAAAAATACAAGGATGGGGCAAAATATCCATTCTGCCACTACTACTATTACTACTACTACTACTGCTTCTCTGAGCAGCATTCGTCCCAAATTCTAGTCAGCCCATTCAGAATTGTATGCCTTATGATAGTCTTCATTTACAATCTAACTCGGAAAACAACTCTTTTATGAATGAAGCATGGTATTTACGAGGATTTATACAACAACCGCTAGGGTTATTTCCAGTCTGATGATTGACACCTATTATAACTTACTAATTACTGAAATTGTTAGAACAAACATAATTTAACCAGATAAAAGGAAAATACGTAATGAGCTTTATTTCATTTGTATCAAATCACTGCAATCTGCAGCATCACACTTGAACTGAAAGTGTATAAAATCTAAGGAGAGGTAACTGCGTACTTCATGGGTATAAAACAACTTTTCGTCAGGCATTCAGCTAATTGGATGCTACTGCTACTACTATTATTACCATTAACACTACTATTACTATCCTAATGATGCTACTATTGCTGCTACTACTACTAATAATAATAACAATACTACTAATAATAATAAGTAGGTGTTTTTGCTGCTGCTGTTGTTAAAGGTATGTCTTGACTGTGCTACTTTAATAATGATATTTAAATAATGATGAATGATAATATTAACGCTTATATGGAACAAAATCACATTTGTACTTTTCTATAGTGTAAAATCGCGTTATATTTATGTTGTAAATAAATTTTAAAAAAAAAAAACGATTGTCTTCTTTTTATTTGCGCGCATGAAAATCATATGTAAATAGTGCGTGTATACATGTAGGTGGGAAAAAGGACGCGATATAAGTTAGAAGAATAAATACAGACATAAATTTGTATAGATAAATAAATGGATATGTAGAAAAGGTTCCGGGAAATAGCTACATTTGTTAGAGAGACAGACATAGCCAGAGAGATAGATTTTCTGGTAAAAGACTGTCAACTGAAAAATGAAACAACTAAGAATAGAAATGTGTTAACTCAAACTATAATCATGTTTTAATTTTAGAAAAAAATGAATGCAATTAATACACAGTATAACGCATATCAGTATATACTGCAATTGTCCCTGGTTGTATAACATAAACCACCGCTGCCTTTTTAAGAAGATCAGATCACTTATCTGCAGATCCCCTTTGTTATGTTGGTGTTGATATCAAGGCTGAACCAAAGCATAACTACAGCAGTAATGTACATAAAGGTAATTTGTGCATCGGTTAAAAATAATTGCTCAGTCTGTTTCGATAGTTTAAGGTGTAAATGTTGATATTAATTGTATGACACTAAGGTCAGAACACAGATAAAGAAATAAGGCGAAAATTTAAGGACTATATATTAAAATAAAAGTGATATTAAACTATGACTTTGATGGAGACGTTGTAATTTTTTTTTACCAAGTGACATGGTTATGAAAATGCGTTGCATCTTTAAATACAACAAAATTAAGAAATCAAAGGAATATTTTAGATTCACATTGAATCATATCGTTGATGCTGGGATTGTAAATTAAGGCATTCTGATGGCTGCTAAATAATTTCTGACAGTACGGCAAGTAATTGTAAAAAAACAAATTAGATAACAATTATGCAAAGAAGAAGGATTATGATTGCAGACCTGCTGTCAGACTGTCTATTGCGATTGGCTTTGTGTAGAAACTTCCAAATACCATCTTGACAATAAAATAGGTTTTAAAAATCGTTTATAGTGATATTAATATCTTTTGAAGTTGCTATATTTACTCTGAAGTAGTTTCACGAAATCGACCGCGGCGACGATCTTTAGAAGGGCTTCGCCAGCCGTGATGAACTTCGCAAGTTTCTAACTTATGTCTTGTTTACACCTATGATACAAATGATGTCAAAACAAGTAAAATGACACTGCGAAGAAAGAACTAATTTGGCCAAGCTAAACGGTCAACATGTCGTACAACCAATGGTTACATGTTATTTTTATTCTGCTGCCGCTTTCTTGACCAAATCAAAGAAATAATTAGCAAGATAAACAGCAGGGAGGGAGGATCCTACAACTTTTTCAATTAGAGATTACGCTGAAAACTAAAGTTTCCTATAAAAACAAAAATACAAACGCCAATAACGTCAAAACCGAATCTCTAACCGACCCGAAACTTTTCTATTTGGGTTAGTTTATTTTTGTTACTTTATTTTTTTACTTCTATGTTTTCGTCGTTATGGCGTGTTTTGTTTACTCACGCGCTCACTCATTCGATGCCGTCGGTCTCCCTGCTGCTGCAGTGTTTTTCAGTCAAAAGTTTTATCGAGACAATACACGATATCGCGAACGAGGATCATGTAAATTTATCGTGATAAATTCGTGTGGGGTAGCTTGTGCTTTTGAGAAGAAATTTTTGAATTTCATCATATCCATATCCCCTGAACACCAAGTCTAATGAATGTTTCGCAGAGTATGTGTATCGACTCCATTAAACACAACTAATAGATTACAATTATCTCTGATCACTTTAGGTATTTGCGTATATCGCTGAGTAACATAAATTATATCTGTATTTTTGTATCTGCCTCGGGAAAATATCCGAGCTGGATTTAGTTGTTTGTCCAGCATCACATTATCATACACTACGAGATTATTAATACGTCTATCGAGATCATCCACAGAAGGAGCTTCATCAATATCGGTGATAAAATCAATAATATTATTATCGTCTTCATCTTCATCCAGCGACTTCGCTTCTTCATTAAAATCTTTAAGAACATCGTAGCATCGCTGATCGTCTATGGATGATTCCACCAAATACAAGTTATCCCAATTAAGCCATCTCATTATTAGATTGAGCAATAATTGCGTCTTACCAGAACCAGATGGACCTATTATAATTGCTCTGATAGAATTTGGTAGCACTGCATGATGCTTGATTGGCTCTTGCTTTCGTGTCGCTGAGAAGTCAATGACACCCATGTTGTACAAATATAATACATAATATGAATTTATATTGTGTTCGATGCAGAGCGTCCACCCCCACCAGTGGATTAACAACAGTAAAAAACAAAAACTAAAAAACTTGCACTTACAGGCAAGTGTGTAAAATGTGGTACAAGCAAATACAAATTTATTTCCTCTCGTACGAAGACAGGTGGTGATATCACAGTTTCACTGGGAACATTACCAGGGACTCCATGGGTTAAGTACCCAGGAGAAAAACAACTTCCTGGATATAATTATTGTGGTCCTGGAACCCGACTTTGTATCCGACTTGATGAACGAGACCAACCAAGACCCGGAGAGTATCCAATAAATGTGATTGATCGAGCGTGCCACGTTCATGATGTTGCGTATAAAAATGAAGATTTACAGCAACGACATATTGCAGATGTGAAGTTGATTCATTCGTTAAATTCCACAAAAAATAAATCTCTCAGAGATAAACTTGCTAGCTTCCTAGTAAAATCTGCACTTAAAGGTAAATTAGTGCTAGGGGCTGGTAAGTAATCATACATAATTATTATAATGGAATGATTTATTATAGCCCAAGAGGATATTGGAGGGGTAAAGCAGCGATTGGTAAACTTGCTGATGCAGCAGGTGTAGCACGTTATGTTGCTGCGAACTGGTTAGCATGACAGGCCATATGGCAAATTTATCTACCAGCACCTAACAAATTCAGTATGCGCATTTTGATGTCAGTACTCCCAATGAAGTTCATCAGGCAGATATTTTATTTTTACCTCATGATACTATTAAAACATGTAGACGTCAATCACGCACATACAAGTACGCCTTAACTATCGTTGACGTTGCAAGTAGATATAAAGAAGCAGAACCATTATCAACAAAAACAGCAACTGAAGTTGCATCTGCTTTTGAACGAATTTATCAACGCGGTGGTCTTCGATGGCCACAGATACTACAGGTTGATCCTGGCAAAGAATTGTTTGGTGCAGTATCATCTCTGATGAAAAAACATAAAGTCAAAATCAGACGGGGACATACCGCAATTCAACGAGATCAGGCAATTGTTGAATGATTTAATCGAACACTTGCTGAGCGGTTATTTGGATATCAATATGCAAAGGAAATATTCACTGACCTTAAGTCTGTGGACAAAAGATCTCGTGAATGGGTTGCAATACGACCAAGTGTGATAGCTGCGTTAAATAATGAAATTACTGGTGCAACTTCCATGAAACCCATCAGCCCGATCACAAAAAAATATACCAATACAACGACGTGACTCTTCCTCAAAACAACCAGTATTAGGTAGTGTGACTGTAAGATATTTATATGAACCCGGTGAACCTGAAGAGGGTTAAAAAAAAGAGCAATTGATCCTATTCGGAGTGTGACCACACATAAAATTTCCAGCGTGGTAAGATCCACGGGTAGACCTGCAATCTACAGACTAGATTCAACTGCTCCTCAGCGTGGATTTGTACGCGAACAGTTACAAGTAATTCCTGAAGATACACAATTACCACTGCCTTCACTTCTGTAAAAGCAGAATACAAGAACCTCTACGTCGATTACACTCAATATCACATTTTCACGTGTGTGACCAAGATTACTGTTAATTCTGTCCACGGTAAATTGTTTTGGATTATTATTCGAATATTGCCACATCATTACTGTATTACAACTTGCACAGTGATTATTCTGTTGTTGTTTTAGTGTCATTATAAAATCAACATCAAGATCAAAATCACGTTTATTTTTATTTTTTTGTCAGATTGCTGATAACCAACTAATTTTTCTTGACAACATCTTTAATGTTTATATCAGTTATTTCCTCGGTCATCACTCGATCTATTACAATTCTCTTCAGCTGAGATATTTTTCTGACTCTCGACACCGCTAGATAAACTAAATTTGACCATTCGATCCGATCATCGACGATCCAGATATTTGTATCAGAAATAGTTAATCCTTGTGACGAGTGAATCGTTATAGCGTAACCTAACGTCCATGGTGACTTATCCATCTTCAACGCATTTTCAACTGCGCTAACATCAACAACAACAATATCATTAAGTACAAGTTTTTGTTTCTCATTCGTTCCTGGAATATCGACCTTAATATTTTGTTTTCGTGTATTTGCTGAGCGTTAACAAAGCTGCACTGGCAAATCCGAAAATGTTTCCTTGTGTAACAGAAATAATTTCTCTTGGAGTGTATTACGAACTATCTTCCGACTTGCGACTGTCAAATCAGTGGGCTTACATAAATTCCAAAAATCATTCATCGGAGTTTCTTGAATTATTTCACGCATTATCTCACATTGCATCTTATTTGGTTGCAGTCTGATCAATCTTTAAAATTCTTTCAGTGGTTCATCAATAGCTCTATGATCATCAGTTATTTCCTCATAATAATCTACGAACTTTTTCAGCCATTCTTATGGAGATGATCCAACAAAAGGTGTTGGTTGACCATGATCACCACACATGATAATCGCAGTATTTCTCGTCAACAACCAATCGAGAAATATTTTTAATACCTCCAACGATACTGTACAGATCTCATCCCAAATAATAATCTTAGGAATATGTCTCTCTCCCATTCCACGTATCTCCCCTCCATCGAAAGACACTGTGATATATACACGAATTAATTCCACGTTCGTTCATTTCTCGTGCAAGTCTATGTGTGGGTGTCAAAACAATTATATCGGCGGACTTATTTAATCGTCGAAATAATTCAATCGCACGTGTTGTTTTACCAGAACCACCGCACCCGTTGAGATAAACAGTCTTATGACGGGTTACAGGATCAAAAACAGATGGAGCCGATGGTAATTCCGATAACGATTATATTTACAATAATTATCCTCAGAAATATAATCAACAGATTCAGAATAATCAAGAATCTGTTCTCGTTTTATTCTCCACCATCCCCAGTCAGCGTCATTGGAAATTTTTAACTGTTTCAGTGATTCTGTGTATTTTTTATTGATATAAAATGAATCTGTTGCGACTCTAACCGCGGTATCAGAAAATCTGTTTATCATCGATAATAATTTATTGAAACATACGCAAGCATCGAAGATCTTAAATGAGTAAACTGCGGTGATTCACCATCAGTGTAGCTCACGATTGTACCTAATTTAGTTTCATCAGATAAATAAACATTTTCTCGGTTTATAAAAGTGCCTCTCTCTCTCTGTTGTATCAGCAATTATATAATGCAATTCCGCATCATCCATGATTAATCTACAACAATGTCGTTTGTGATCATATGATCCTCCTTGCGTAAATTTACCAATTATTTTTCTCCCAAGATCCTTTGCGAGTTTATTTTCATAATCAGTTATATCATGATTTTCATCATCAGAATATTTCTTCTGCTGTGGTAACCAAACTTGTTTCTGCGGCCGATATGATACAATTGCTTCACTAAATGTCGATGACTCCAAAATTCCCGTATCAATCATACATATAACTAAAACTATTGGAACCCAACATTTTTCTGAAAAATGTCCCCCGAACCAAACATAAACAACCGGATGGAGATTCCGTGCTAACTCGAATGATTCAATGCATGCAAATCCGGTCAGGTCAAAATTTGGTAAGGGTCCATTTATCGCAACTCTGGTCATCTCGTGTGTTGGATGTCCAAATCTTTTGAAATACTCAGAACATTCTCCATATCCAGGAAAACTTCCGGGATAACATGCATCCATGACGACGGAAATAACATCTTTGTGATCGTATTTAGTATTCCATAATCCGCCTTGTCCGTATTCTATGCAGCTTAGCTGCACGTCTTCAAGAAATTCCAATCGTGTTGGTTTCCATGAATTTTGCTTCTGAGCAGCATGTGCAGCAACTGACGGAACGGTAAAACAATTATTGAGTAATCGTTCGACAGTGATTTCATCACCGCCATCAGTTTCGTTCGCGTATTTCAACGCAAGATTTTTCGTTTCGTCGTGGAGATATTCTGTACGATAAATATCCCCATTAGGCCGTACAAACTGATCATAGCGATTTTTATCGCTGTTCACAGATTCTGAACTCTGAAACGACCACACGGATACAGGGTCACTCTTACTGATATTTCTGATAAAATCAAACATATCGCCGCTATAGAATTTAACAATTCGATTTTGTGGAGATATTGTTATATTCGAAGTCCACGCATGTGTATTACGATCAATAATTTCTATCGAAGATCCATTTCTTTTATATTTTGATTCGTATAAAATCTCTCCGGTTAATATCTTCACTCTTATTGGAAATCTCAATTTTTTTTTCCAGTTCAGCAACATCTTTGATAGACGCTCCAGTATCTTTAACTGTTTCTGCCCACTCATTTATTTTTTTACTCCTTAGATCCGTTAAACCGTTTCCTCGTTTCGCATTTGTGAAATGTTCTGTAACTTGCTCAGCAACACAATTCAAGCGAGAAATTTTCATTGGTAGAAATTTATCACGTTAGGTTAATCATTCAGTGGATATATCGCATAAACAACTGCCGTTACATGATATGCTCGTTCATAATAAGGCCTATCAATTCCAGTCAGTATTCCTGGTTTTGAATTTTTGTTTATCGTTACAATATCTCCACTATGACCCTGACGAGACACGCGAACAGGGTCACATTTGTCGCGGATAATCCATGTGTCGTCGTCTGTTGCTACGATAAATTTTATTTGAAAAATATATTTTCGTGTAGCGTCGAGATAATTAATAATTGTCGATGATCGTTTATCATTCATTGTAGCATCGACAACACCATCGGCAACAACACCGGCGTTGCGTACAATTCTAAATGTTGACCGTACATGAGCTGCACCATCATCGCAAAATTCTCTCTTGGCTTCACTGATACGATTGATTAAAGTTTTATTTGTTAAATCAACCAACGCTCGCCTTGGTAATTGAGGGGTTATTCTGTCGAGATCGAATCTGGCTTTAGAAGGCTTAATCGTAGATAATCTCATAAATTCCTCCATATTATAATTAAGCCAAATATAAATTTAAATTAAAGGTTGATTATATATATAATGATTGACGCAAAGAATAAATGCAAGTGGCTCATGGTCTGTTTTTCACTTCCTTGTAACAGGGCATGCGTAAATGAATTCTGTGGAAGTCACATGCAAAGTGTTCGTAGGGGGTGTCTAGGACCAAACCCGTGTATGAAATGTAGTGTTGGGGCCATTGGAAAAACCCAGGTGTGTGTGCAATGTGGTGGTAAAAATACAGAGATCAGAAACAAATACGGGTATTTTACACAGTATATTTTATAAAATGTTTTAGAAATTGAAATAAATCTACACTACAGTTAACGGAATTATACAACAATTGTGATTTATTCAGTATATACTGATCACTTGTAGGAACCCTCCACAAGTGTGTATTTTGCCACAACCGTTAGATAACTTCAGTATAGCTATTGTGTATATGCCAGTTGGTTCTGTTTCTAATAGAGTCACGTACCGCTTGCGTGTGTAAAGGTCTACATGTACTCTTTAACTTCCGACATCTTGTCAGAATTATCAAATACAGTTTTTTTATACAGTATATTTTATAAAATGTCTTAGAAACTGAAATAAATTCACGCTACAGTTTACAATAATTGTGATTTTATTCAGTATATACTTGCGTGTGTGTAGGTTGCCTGCTTATTCAGCATAGGTAACGTCATAATAATTTCTGAAACATATATTTATAAGAATGACTCCGTGGCGCAGGGTTAGAACGTTGGATTTTCAAACTGAGGCCTGGGGTTCTAAATTCCGTGACAGACGTAACATTGACCGTGGCGGTACTATGCCAATTTTTCGTAATATAGTGGGGGTCCCACCCCAAGGGATTTCATGTACACCTCTCACCACGTGTGGGGGGTGTACATGAAATTGAAAAACCTAGAAAGCCCTCTTTCTAAAAGTTCGTTTCGTACATTTAAGAATTTGCCGGGGGTATGTCTATGAAAACTGGGACCTCTAAAATAAACATTATCTTGATTGAGCTCTAAATCTAACTGAAGAAAGAATGTCGCCAGAAAGAAAATCTTGTGGGTGCCCCCATACTAGCCATAAGAAAGGCATCAAGGAAGGGATCCTTCCACAGCAAATACTGGCCAATGAAGGGACCCCGTGGAATGATAACCGCTCATCATTGCTACTGTTTATTTTTGTTTAGAAATATTTTCTTATATACTGATTGTGATTCAGATTTATTTTTTATTTTATTGTGATTCAGATTCAGACTTATTCAGAAATATTACCAGATTCATCAGATTCAGATTTATTATTATTTTATTTCTTATTCAGATTCAGATTTATTCAGAAATATAATCAGATTCATTTTTCATTTTTATTCTAATTCAGATTCATCAGATTAACATTTATTATTCAGATTTATTCACAAATATAAACAGATTCATCAGATTCAGATTTGTTTTTTATTTTAAACAAATGTTTATTATCTAATGAATTCCGAAAATATTCATGCAATTATTTCTGAGATTAAAAATTTAAATGACGAGGATATAGAATTATCAGAACAATTGGACCATGATAAAATTATAAATGATCTTGGAGCGCTACAGGAACCAAAATATGATGGAAGATATACACTAGCAGCCGAGTATAGATTCATTAAGTTACTTCAACAAGCCATGAAACAATCTCTACTTTATGTCGATGATGAGGACATTCCAAAATTCGTTTCACTCGCAAACGCGATTGAAAAAGTTAGATCAGAGTTATTACGCGAATACGAAACAAAAAAGATTACGAGTTCACGTATGCGACAGCTAAAATAATTTATGTCTGATCGTGATCGTAATTGTAAAGCCACTGATGAAGTCACTGACGAAAATCAAGAAGGATTATAAAAGTGACTCATTCAGATTATAATATTTATTTTTATTCTGATACATATGCAGATTCAGATTCTGATTATAATATTTATTCTAACTCAAAAATATTTTTATTTTAAGTTTTAGGTTTTTTCTGATAATAATATTTATTCAGATTCAGTTTCTGTTTATAATATTTATTCTGATAATAATAATATTTATTCAGATTCAGATTATAATATTTATTCTGATTCAGATTTATTCTGATTCAGATTTATTTTTCATTTTTTCTATTAATTCAGAATTTTTTACTATATCGATTACATCATCGATAATCTTACTACGAAGTTTGTTTAGACAATAATAACACACCATCAATTGTTGTGCAAGGGTTAGTTTTTCTATCTCGGCAATTATTCCATCCATTATATTTATTCGTGTAAGTTAATTTGAAAATAGATCAGTCACGATGACGCTATTGGTGTTCTACGAACGCTACGAACGCGAAGATCTACGATCTCGCATACAAACTTATTGTCAGAACTTCTTGACGTAGGTCAAGAAAGTGTCCGGCCTGGTCAGTAAGTCTAAAGTGTATCCGTGATAATAGCTGATTATGACATCGCAGATAAACCGGATTAACGGGCACTGACACAATTAAAAACCCAGGAGGTACTTCGGGGGTAAATGAATATAGGATATATCCTTGTTGTGCTTGTTTGGATTTTTCAGTATCTACTTGATAGCTTCCATTAATGGCTTCGCACACCAAATTAACTGCAATCGTTGATGTGATATTTACAACACCTGGTGATACATGACGACCTCCACCGTACGGATCATTGTCGTGCTTGAGAATAATTGCCGTTAGGGATATTTTTCTCCATGAGGCAATAATCTGGGGATAGTATTCATAGATGATATCTTTGACAGTTTGGGTTTTTTTTTTTTTTCAGTTCATCGGCGTTGAATCCTGGATATTTAAATGTTGGCAGATCTGCCTCTGTTATTGAATGACTGATCAGGAATATTTCTTTATACGATAATTCACCACGGATTTTATCAGCGTCGCTACTTTCAATCAAAGCTTGTATGAATTTTTGATGATAATTCTCAAAATCCGATGCTACTTTGTTCGGGTGTTCTATTTGTTTGATGATATCACCCCTCAGATAATCACTAATGGGGGGATGCTCGTTAATATAACGGGTGAATGTCTGGCGTAGTTTGTCACTTATTTTTTTTGTGCTCAGTATTAATGATTTTGAAATGATTTTCGACATCAATTTCCACAAACATATATATTCAATGATTCCATACCAAGGTACCATGTCTTCCACCCTGATAAGATTCGATTCGTGTTATAAGTTTAAATTTTAGTATTGATGTCCATTTTTCATAATCTGGAGTTTTTTTCCAATAAAATGTCTTGTCTGAAACGTAATCAGTTCGTTTAGGTTCTGGTAGACCTACATATGTCGGTGGAACTTCTGGCCATCCTAATACAGCTCTGATCGATGACTGATATATATCTACGGCGCAGTCGGTCGTTGATATTTCTATCGCGGCCGATAATGTTGGTTCATGAACCGTAATAGCGATTTTGGATTCTTTTCCTGTGATATATTTAATTCTGCGCTGAAACTCATCATTGATCTGTTCGATTTGATAACTGTCCGTAGGAATAGCAACAACTTGCCAATCTGGAGTTGCATCAGATTTATTTTTATAAGAAAACACTAATGAGTTATTTGCGGACAAACCGCCAAATGATTTTGATCTAATATTTGACCATCTGTGATATACTCGCAATTGTGTTAACGCTATTTCTTTGGATGGAATTGCTGTTGGAAAGATAATGTCAAATTCAGGATTAGTTGAGCTCGTTGATATCATCGTAGTTGTTGGTGGTGTTGTATTAGCGACGATTTGTTGGAGGAGTTCTGGTGGCATACTCATTATTATTATTTACTTCCTGATTTTAAATCAGGATTTAAATTAAGTTTACTCTGTTGATTTCCAGTTCCCAAACCGGAGGTGTCGTGGTAAACCTTAATCATTTCCGCGAATTCCTGATCTGATATTGCTCCATCATTGAGCCCTGATGATATCAGCGATGATACTTTGGCGTTTGCGTGTGTTGCCGCTGATAGGAATATTTTATATTCATGTAATTTATCAGCCGCACACGCAAATATCTTTTTGCAATTATTTTAAGAATACCAGCAACACCGGTTATAACTGCAACACCAATTACTATTATTGGTGCTATTATATATGTGGCTGATAATGATCCGATTATAGTTGCTGTTTCAGCGACTACAGCAGATGCAGAATAAACAATTATATCAGTAACAACGATACGTCTCCGGTATTTTTTAGTTTTATTGGATACTCTTCAATGATGTTGTGTCTGTAATAAACAAACGTGCTCGTATCTGTATTTGTTTATAATATTCAGATCTGACGTTTGTGAAATCATATACCTGATACTAAGTAATCAACTGAGGTATTTGAGCGACAAATTCCAGACACCACCAGAAGGACGCTGTGGTTAATTTTTTATCAGATGGTTCCAGTATAAACGTTTCTTCGAACGCTTGATTTAACACAATAGACACGGTTCCAGAAAAATTATCGGTTGAATGACGCCATGGAAATGTGGTAAATATCCTAAATTTTGCAGCGCTGAACACAGACAGCCTATACACACCATTGACTTCCGCGGTATGTTTGATAGTGTTATTTTGCTGTGACCATGTTGATGATCCTGATGATACTGTGTAGACGATATTGTTAATCTGCTTGTGAAGAATTTTAATCAGATTAGTTTTTTGAACGATATCAGGAATTCCACTGACAGTATCTCCTAGTTTTGTGTTAATTTCAGAGAGTTTTGTGTCAGCAACCATTGGACTTCCAAAGAAATCATCTGCGATTTTATTAAGTTTTTGAAAATTTCTACGAGTATTTAAAAACATATTTACGTGAACGTCATACTCGGCTCGTAGTGTATTTAATTTGTCTTCGATTGTAGTATCTTTATCATCCACATATTTCTTCGTTGCGGCATCTTCATCATTTGCTGGTTCTCTTAAAACAACGATTTTATTTCTATTCATATTGAGTTTACCTGTCATTGTATTATCGGTGGATCGTAAACGATTATCAACACTATTTGTAATTTCATTTCTGATAGTTGCGATTGATACATTTGAGTCTCTGATTCTACCGCCGTCAGCAAACACTGGAATATTATCCGTGGTAGCACCGACAACTCTACGAATTATGTCGATCCACTTTATATTACTCGTCTTTAAAACACCGTATTTATCCTGAAAATTGACAACTTCATCTCTGTTAACGCCTGATAAATCAATAATCCCGGCGAGTTCATCTTTTGTAGCGAATTTCGACAAATCGATATCTTCTTTCTTCTTGTCTTTGACAGAGGATCTTCCATAAATATTAACCATTATACGATTAGTGATTATTTAAAACTAGTGTACACATTTACAACTTTATGAGGTGGATCGGAAGATTTTGAAATAGCATCGAGTACAGCAAGTGATCCACATATTGGTGGATCAGTTATTGTCTGTGTTGCTAATCTTGAATACCTTACTGGAGTTTGCACTCCTCTGACATATTTTAAAAATTCCTTTGGTGGTGCCAACCCATACGAATCGAAATAAACAATTCCACGTGGATCAATCGCGTATGTAACCCAATGAGTACCTGGACCAGAACTTCATCGAGATTGATGATACCGATCTCAGCTCGATTTGGTTGTTTTGGTAATTGATCACACATAAAAACACCTCTGAAGTTTTTGATGTTTAATCGCGCAGCACCATCAAGTAAATCAAAATTGGACATGGGAAAGAGACGCTTTGCGTCTGAAGAAGTGTCCCGGGAAGTCTTAGACCTTTTCCGTACCATGAACGGCAATTCCTGGCAGTCTTAGATCTTTCCCTTTTTTGGAAGTTTTTATTCCTTTTCCTGTTGCTTTCTTTAATGCCATCCCTGCTGCAGTTCCAACAGCACCAAGTGCGCCTGCTTTTGCAACAGCTGAAGCTTCAGCGGCTATCAACGCTGGCACAGCTGCGAGAAGTGGAAATATACCACCCGTCTTGGCAATGTCTCTAATGGCACCCGCAGACAAATCAAGTCGTACACCGGTCTTTGACAGTTTGGCGTCATTGAAGTGCCTGAGTTGACGTTCAGTCAGTGATAGTTTCTTTGGACCACCTGCGAGTTGTGCTGATTTCAGTAATATTTTTATTCCCGAATTCTTTTTTGATACTGATTGTAGCTTTTTAATCTGACTAGGAGTCAGAGTAACATTAACGTGACGATACGACATTATAATATTATGAGTAATTTAATTACATGTTTTCGACTGGGGCATCAATGACTCTCATTCGTCCACCAACACCTTCAAACAACATTGTTTAATCTGAGAGTATAACAGCGATTGCTCTGTAATTAGCAACAGCTGCTCCTCTTGCCACACGAGCTCGAAAGTGTATATCAACTACTGATTGTCTGAACAAATCCAAGGGTTCCAATGAGAAATAATAGATCAGATACAGTGTTGTAAAGTCCCGCTGAGATATTTGCAAACCAGTATCAAGATTTTGATCACGTCCCATGAATGTCATCAAACGATGATATGCAACATGATTATTTTCAAAATCAAGTAATATATTCTCAGCTGGTTCTTGATGTCCATTTATCCTCAGTGAAACTTCAGTAACACCAAGTTTGTCAAATATCATTGTACTTCGTATTTGGGAGTTTACTCGTGTAGCATCTTGGAAAGCAATAAATATATATCGCGGTGCAGAGACACCTTGCTGTGATGCTATCTGCCATGTGAATAAACCATTAATGTTACTTTGAAGACTATCTGTGATCATCGTCAACCATGATAATGTTGATTTACCACCTTGACTCATGAAAGAAAGCAAACGTTCTTCTTCAGGTATTGTTGGAGTCATTACTGGCATCCACAGCGAAAGTTTTGTCAGTATTACTTTTCCATGAAGTACCACGGTTGCAGCTGCATCAACTCCTTCAACGTACCATATTTCATCATCGTCGGTAGGTTTTCTCACAAAGACGATTGTGCATTTTGCCCCGAAGATAACCTTTCTAACATTTTTACAAAATCCAAAGATATGTGACAGTGGAATTGCACATGAAAATCCTTCATTGTCGTTCAACATTGATCGACGTGTTGCGAATCCCAAGTTGAAATTTTCATTCATTGATACATCTGTGTCCCCAGCTGCATTTAGTGTTACGTTTCTGTTTTCTGGATGATCAGTTGTATCCTTTGCAAACATCATTGATGGACCAGCTGATCTCGAGTAATCATCACTGTATCTTGCAAGGCCAAGTATCGTTGTGGCAACGTCGATGTCGTTATGATAAACCTCAATTTCCCGACCATCAATCATGTATGTGGCACTTTTAAATAACGCCATGATGCCATTATTAACAAAACCAACCTGATCACCAATTCCGTAATCTGTATTATCGGGCAGGAAATATCTGCTTGTATCCTGAACTTGTAATTCGATTCTTCCAAGTTCGTCAGATACACGTGCGTCATAAGAATAATACTGATAATCACGTACTGATTCATCTTTGAGAACTGGTGCGTCCATGTCGAATGCCGGATCAGATATACGTTTGAACATCTTTATTATATTTGTTATCGTCTAACACGAAGACAACTTCCTGCTATCAGACTAGCAGCTATATTTTTTTCTCTTTCCTTTGATGATAGGGGTAGACCAGCCATTGATGGCAACGCCATTGCTGCTAGTTCTTGATTCGCGGCCTGATTTATTATTTTACTAACAATTGCAGGCATGGCCAACTCCGCTAGTTTTTATTCGCAGCCTGATTTATTATCTTACTAACATTTGCAGACATAACTTCTGTGCTGGGTAATTTTACTGGTTGAGGTTTTCGTCGTACTAATCGTGATAGTCTACCCTTGATTGCTGAGAATGCTTTACCAGCAACATCACCAACAGTACCGATAACTTTTTCACGAACAACGTCAATAGCTTTCATCACCAGTTGCTTTGCAATCGGTATTGCTTTTGGGGCTATCCTTCTAAATAAACCCTGAATAACGTCACCAAGTCCATCTCCGTAGAACGCTTTATATGTAGGTAATCGTGAATTTATCACCTTGACCAAGATCGGTCCACGGTGAGAATTATGTATGATCATAATTTTCATGTCACTGATCTAATTGTATACCCTTAATTACTGTGGTAATCATCGGCGATTTCGTCTATGAGGGTTCGATAAACATTAATATCCATGATACCACCTGTAAATAATCTCTGACAAATATCAGCTGCTTCATTAATGATTTCTGGAGAATTATTACCAGCTAGTTTTCCGCCAATTAGAATTCCTAATCGTTCAACATCGGCAAGGACGTTGCTGGGACATGGAGTAATAAGACCACTTCCAGTTGTTTCTTTTTCACTTGGTGAATGTAATTCCCTCCTTCGTCTAATTTCTTCAGATTCTAAATCTTCTTCTTCGTTTTGTTGCCTTGCTCATTCAACCTCTTTAAGTTTCGATTTTATTTCTTTTTCTTTTCGTTTTCTTGATTGTTTATCTTCTTCAAGTTTTGACTTCATTTCTTCTCTTTGTTCTCTTGCTTGTTTTATTTGTTCAATATACACATATACTGCATTGTTAAAGCTGTCAAACTGATCAATATCTCTCTCAGTTCTGATTTGCGGAGTATAAGTAGCGATCCCTAATCCAATCGGCAGATCTCATAGTTTTAACATATTAGGGTTTTACATATTTTTCTCTTTCATGATATCCATACGCGGCAATATTCATTATTTGGGTTTTGTCCCTGATAGCGGCAAGACCTTCAGGCGTGAATTTATCTGTGATGCTCGTTCCAATTCTTGAAAGAGGTTGCTGCTGATCTTCAGGTGATGGTTGAGGAGGTTGAAGACGCCCAGCAATATCAACAGGCGCTGTTTCAAGAGCCTTTTGTGTTGCCTCAGTTGCTTTAACAATTTTCTTTGTTGGTTCGACAATTGGTTTAAATAGCCGTTCTGTACCCTCTGTAAATTCCATCTGAGACTCCTGACGAGCTTGTAGTTGCTGCTTGACAGAATCACGGACGGGGAGATATTTCTTAATTCCCTCTAGTCGCTGTCGAGCTAGTTTAGCTGCGTGAGATTCCATTATTGATATAATAATGATCTAATTAAGCACACCCACACAGCAGCAGGGAAGGCGACTACATCAAATGAGTGAGCGCGTGAGTAAACAAAACACGCTATAACGACGAAAACATAAAAGTAAAAAACATAAAGTAACAAAAAAAAGCTACCCAAATAGAAAAGTTTCGGGTCGGTTAGAGATTCGGTTTTGCCGTTATTGACATTTGTATTTTTTGTTTTTATAGGAGACTTTTGTTTTCAGTGTAATCTCTAATTGAAAAAGTTGTAGGATCCTCCCTCCCTGCTGCTAGATGTATTAAACCCTTTGCTCGCCTCCTGAAGGAGCAGCATCTCCTTCACAATCCTCTACTGAACCTTTTGCATTTTTTTTTTATAGACAAAGCAATAATTGACATTGCCATGACAACAGCAGTAGCTATATGCGGTATTTACACCCTTTAATTTCACCATTTATTTCACCATTTATTTCAAAACTTATTGTAATAGTAAAGTTTCCAGTTTGAAGTCATCTTTTGAATGTTTTCTCTGTAAGCTTTCTCCAGCTGTGTTAGATATCCAATTAATTCTCCAGTATGTGCTTTCAAAAATATCCACCTATCCTTGCAATACGCTTTTTGGATCTGTTTGTTTGTTTGTTTTAGCTAATATTTGTTTTCAATCTGTCCGTCTATTTTTTTTTTTTTTTTTTATTTTTTTTTTTTTTTTAACATTTGATTTTATTTTTGATTTGACGAACTCAACAGCAGCTACATAACCCCTTAATATCCTTATGTATAGTGAGTAATCTTTTCCGCCCAGATGGTAGCTCTTCACGTCGAATTCTATCGTGATCTTCGTCAATTATAGTCACGTTTTCTTTCACCTGTTAATCAAACGGTCCATTTGTGTTAGCCAACATTTCAATGTTCTCAGAGACCTGTATTCTTTATCTTCGAAAAAGAGTGGGGCACCGACCGATATTAGTTTGTATCTCCTCGACAGAACGTACCCAGTTACATTTGCTGCTTTCTTTCGTCCAACCTAATGTTCTAGCAACTCCTTTGCAATCTGTCTCACTATGCAACTAGGTGCTAAGACGATGTTACCTTAAACTGAAATTCGAACTTCCTTGGTTTTACAATTATTAGAATCATGTTGAGCACGCAGAGGGTTTTATTTTTATTCTTTACCAAATGGTATTGTACTTCGTGTCAGTTCCATTCTTTATCTGTTCAGTGTACTCATTAATGACATTTGGTAAAGAGTTTAATATTTTTGCGAGATCTACAGTGTTATCACCTTCCGTTTGAACATGTACATCTATTATATATTCATCTTCATATAATGGATATCTTTCAAAAGGTCAAAAACTTAGCTACCACCACCTTCAATCATATATTGTGCTGATATGTGTACCTAAAGCACGTGTGCACAGGGTTTCTGGCAAAGTAAAGTCAAAACCTTATCTGCACGCCTTGTATCTAGTGAACATGACGAGACCTTTTTCATATACAATCCAATACCTTCAGTTCGTGAACCTTCAAGAGTAGGGCGATCTATTAAAAAAAATAAAAAAATAAAAAAAAACAAATCCACATCCAGTGTTCACCTTATAGGAACAGAGCAAACCAGCGATGGAAAGAGATACATATGCAGTAGGCGCGGTACCTAACAGGTTACAGTACTACGGGCCCTCACAGCCATAGGTAGGGTTTTAGCAGTCTGATTAAAATTAGATCACCACTGTCCTATTTCACGGAGGACAGTGGAGGTTTCATTTTTATTAGATTGGGGTTTTAACTACTAAAGGCAGCCAGAGGACAGGCGACAAAAACGTAAAACCTTCCTCTTGGCGTGGGACACAAATAAAAAGGAATTGACGGGAACAATGGAATCGACGAGGACGAGGAACAACAGGAAAAGAGAGAAGAGGAGGAAAGAGGCACGACGGTTTGCCGCTGACCACTCTCTGCCCTGTCAAGGTGAACCAGCCCCAAAGCAAATAATCACCTCCAGTCAACACACCGGCGACATGACTAAGACCTATCCACCCACCACAACACTACGGCAGACTGTAACCACCCACTGAGAAGTGCAAACTGAAGAAGAACCAAAACCAGGCAACGACTCAAACCCCGACTGCGATAGCGAATCTAATCTAATTACCAACCCGTAGGGGAGGAGTAGTCCGATAAATCAACCACCAAATCTGTGTGGATTCTAATAAACTATACATGGGTCTGATGTCACCTGTTCATTAAAATGTGCAATTTTGCTGCGTGCAAATCTTTCGAAACACACCTGCATACACTTTTGACACTTACCGATATTTCGTAACAGCTATGTCAAGCGCGAAATTCAAAATGGCAACAGGACAGATGGTTGTGCTGTTCCATGTTGATTTACAAGTCGCCAAACATTGGATTTGCTCCGGAAATATAATGTACATGTCACCAAAAGAATCCCTTTGCCGGCTGTATCTCCTCAGCCGCGAGAAATGCCGGTAAGTATATAATATGCACACCTATGTATGCAGACAAGATTGACTGCCTATTTTTGCAGGTTTTAATGAATAGGCGATATCAGCCCCTAAAACCCTGTCAATATTTCACGGGTGAGGGGCTGATTTATCTGCCATGGGAAGAGGAGATAGAGGAGAGGGTAGAGGAAAGCTACCCAGATAGACAACGACTTCTGGACATGGGATTGAAGGAGGCACTGGGAGACAAGAGGAAGACCAGACACTTTGCAAATGACGTGAAGTTCATTGCCTGGAAGTCGCTGAAAATACGGCTACCAAAACCATCACAGTGGCAATTTGGAATGCACATAATGAGAACCTATTATTGGGACCTTTACTCAAATTATTCCCTAACCAGTCAAGTACAGGTGGCAAACAGCTGACGGAGACACACTAACTGACCAGTTTCCGGAGCAGAAATATAGAGGGACGGAGTGCGGAAGATGGCGTACACGAAGAGATCCGGATTAAAAAATACTGTTTGCCTCAATAATCAAAACAACTCTTTTTAGGGCTCAAATTTGTAATCTTCTACTTGCCTCATAAGATCCGTTTTGGGTTAAAAACGTGATCAAGTGCCTACACTGATTAATCAAGAGTGTTGAGCAAACATATTATCCGCAAACGTCCAATACAGCCTATATAGACCTTTACGTAAAGAAAACATTCTTCAGCCCAATTTATCAACCTATTATTTAGAATTCTGGCAAAAAGTTGCCCAAAATATACTAAAAGAAGTCATACCTCTGTAATTATCAACACTGCCACTATCGCCTTTCATATAATGGGATGAACAAGCTGCACTGAAAGAGTCCAGAGTTAACGAAATCTTTAAAGATGAAAAAAATGTCCGAATTTTTTAAACTTTCACCGCATATGAAAAAATTCACTAATTAATTTATCTGGTCCTACGCTCTTGCTACTAGATGGTTTATCCATTGCTGGATGAACCTTCCTAATAAAAATAATAACATTTGATTCCTCTTGCATGGCTTGATATTCTTCATTTACAAGTTCATCAAGAAAATCAAGCACATCTTCGTCAGGAGAAAAGAATGATCATCTAAGTTACTAACAGATCTTTTTAATAATACAGCGAAGCGGCGCAAGACAAACATTTGCTAGAAATGCACAAAGATGTACAATATTTCCAAAATTTCAAAACTTGTTAGTGCATTGTCTGCGAAAAGCTGAAATTGTATTGTAATTTAAGGTACATGTAGCAAGGGCGCAGCTGTAGCGCACAATATAACGGTTATCGCCATTGTACTGTCGTACTCGCTTATAGGTCGAGTTCAACTGCAAACTGCACAGACCCAGTTTTGCCTTATATTAGTGCACATACAGATCTGGGTCTGTGCAGTTTGTTAGGAGTACACAGTGGAACAAACAGCATATACTCTGATATTCAGGCGCATTGTTCTAATGCAGATCAAGATCTTTGTTGTTTGAAGTTTAGCTGATCTTATATGCGAGTACAGACGGTATGTTTAGTTCTGTCATGGCGATGCGATTATAGTTTTACTCACTTGGTCGACCGACATACATGTAAAGTGTCGGCAGCAATACTTGCCTCATGTTTTTCGCTCGTGGTGTCTGCCATGCACAAGTATGCAGATCTCCTATTTCTGTATGTATTAACATTGTATGGATGCCATTGCATGAAGCTGTTCTTTTCAAGATAACAGTCTAACCAACAGTACAGGTATGCAATATTGTCTATATTCTTTTCTTTCAATCATCTGGGTTTGACAGAATAGCTTGGTATGTAACAGTCAGACGGTTCTGAATTTATCCTAAACTTTTCATTAGATCAGATAAATTTCACATAACATAATGCCAGACGACTAATGCTGGCTTATTCAGGTTTTGTCGTTCTTTTGTTTGTGAACAGTGGATTTCTATAAATTCACGTTGTTAATAAATATACCATTTTCATAAATGGTCTTTGTCCCTTTACTAAGATAAAACCCCATCTATTTATTGTCTGGCAATACTCTTTTGTAATTTCGTATCTTTAGAAACTATGTATTGTTTGACCTTCACCAGAACTGTATTTTCATCTCGGTACATTAGATATAAAATTAGATTTGTACCAACAATGTCCTTTCTATTTTCGTCACCTGAATGTTTCATATATCATGTTTTTTCTCCCTTTTATTTTTTTTTTAATTGAAGCCTCGTTCCCTCACATTCTTCAGATTACCAAGTTATTGGTATTTGAGATGTCCAAATTTGGTAACGGACGTGAGCGTCTTACAAACACTCGGCCTGCCATTTGGAAGAGAACTTTAGTGTGTTTGGTCAAAATTGCATACAAAAACAATGTTAGTGTAGCTTTAAAAAATGAAGTCATAAACTCGTGCAGTTTGAAATCTATCCAGTCCATTGCCGATATATCTATTTAAAAAAATAGCTGCTCACACTCAACAAAAAATGTTGACCTCACACTCTTATAAGTTGCTAATTCTGCCAGATCTTTGCTCGTAATACGGTCTGTATTATTTTTATATGTATATATGTATGTATGTATGTATGTATGTATGTATGTGTGTGTGTATGTATCTTTGCATGTATCTGTGTATGTATGTAGGCAGGTAGGTAGGTATATATGAATGTATGTATCTATGTATGTATGCGGTTAACGCCAAATCGGCGTAAGTGGCTACAATGCCGATTAAAATTTAGTTTCTAAAAATATATAGATATAAAACTGCAAACATTCAGTTAAACTCTTCTAAATAAACATGTAGTCCAACAAGATGAAAGATAAAAGGCAGTGATGTTAACTTCTTGACAAGGTATATAAAACCGATGATAAAGATAAACAAAAATGATTCATTAAAATATATGGTCAAAATTGTTTTACATGAACTGCATTATTTTCGCAAGTCATTCTTTTATTTGGTTGTACGTGATGATACTTCTCCCTAATGGAGTTTACACCTCACAAGGTGGAAGTACATCCTTTCGACAAAAACGTATTCCACTGTCAGTCGACGCTGGCAAGGTACGGATTCTGTTGGAGCTTCTGGCAGAATACCACTTCATCTCTGCGATCTGTTCTGTGTAAGGAGTGTCACTCTCCAAAAATGTGAATGATGTGCCGAAACTTGATTGTGTAGTTTTCGGTTGCTATATTTCGCCCAGTATATCGAATATGCCGATTTATATGTTATTTTTAAGTCAGTAAATCGAGTAATCATTTAGAAACACACCAATTCAGCTCAGTCAGCTCAGTCGTTAGCCTTAATACCAATGTGACCAGGCATGCAACAGTATAGAATACTTGTTTTCCAGATTTACGAGCAAATCATATTCTTTCAGGTATGGGATATCAATGAGTTTTGAAATTCATGATTTTGTACGGCTTTCGGTATGGAATGGGAATCCGAAAAGATAATGGAACATTTTTTATTTCATATATTTCAATATAGTTTAAATATCAGGTATGGCCGTAATTCAAACATTATCTGCAGCTTTCGAGGCATCTATAGATAGGGACGTATGTCCATGACATGAGACGGTTTATTGAATTTACTCTGAAAATATTCAGCTTTTTGTTTGTTTGTTTGATTTGTGATTGGGATTGGGTTTGGAGGTTAATATCTGAGTGGTGATATGGAAAGAAACATTTTGCAGTATTAGTTAGACTGGTTATCCCTGCTTCTGGATAGGGACAAATTCATATAACTGAAGGTGGAATGAAATTTGGTTTCCGAACGTGAGTTTGGTACTTGAGCCTAACGACTCTATTGCAGGATTATTCAGATTCGAGGGTAATTTAATGAGTTGTAAAACTGACGAGCAAGTGTCGTTCGCGTTATACGAAGCGGTCATTTGCCTCAGCATAAAGACTTTTTCAATGATAAATTCTGAATGCTCCCAGACAAAGCCTGTCTCTTGTTGTGTAGGTGTAAGCATCTGCAAGAAACATTTGCAAGATGGTACGTATACAACGAAGCAGTCGTCAAGTGTAAATTTTACCAAACTCTCAGTATAAACCGAGTTAGATATTTCAGTGCTCTCCAACCTGTTCTTTTTTTTTTTTTTTCAACCACACATATTAAATAGTGACTTCGGTTTTGTTTAAACATTTGTCCCTGAAGTATTTTACTTGCTGATACAACGTTAGTTCACGGTCAAGAATAAGTTTTAAAAATCTAGTTTCCCCCACAGAAGGGATAAGAGATAAATACTTTTGGAACACCAGCTTAAGTGCATTGAAGCAGTGTTAGATTTCGATAAAAATGAATGTTTTCTTCTTACCATTTCTAAACGATGTTTAAGCCAGTTTCGTATTTTGTGCACAAATGTTACATTTACAAAGGAAAAGATAGTGCGAATATTTGACCTGTGATATCATAAGTTAGAAAATGAAGAATATAGGAATGCTTACTTTCAATAAATTATTCACTATGTACCACATGCTTTTGGTGTCCATCTTAGCATAATTAACACGGCGTTCGAATGTAAGCCTATGCGTTCATCGTCAACATCCAGTTTTAGAAAGTCAAGAAGTGTCCTAAATATTTGAGATGAAATTAAAAAATGTTTAACGGGTGAAACAACTGGCTTAAGAATACAATTTCTGCAAAGTTTGTGCAGTTACTCCGTGAATCCATATAAATACTGGAAACGCATAAAAAATATTGCATAATCATATTTTCCCACACCACCGTCTACCAAAGTGAAAGAGTTTGCACCAATTTTGCTTCGTAACGTAAGCTTTCCATCTTGTTGTAGATACGTGAACAGAAAGAGGAAACTTTGAAAGAAAAATAACAACTAATGGAAGAAATTGGAGGAAATTAAAGCCATATCAAATAAAATATCAGTGACCGTTTGTGTCATAAGTTGCACAAGTAACTTATTTATATGATGTGTTGTGCTAATCAGCATAGGACTGTTATCTCTGATCTACGAAAAGCAAATTAAGTATTATTTAACAGGTACTTGTAAAAACCCCTTTGAAGTCCATTGTCCTAGTCTAGAGATTGCCTTAGGGTAAAGAAATGAATAACTCAGAGACCGGAAACAACCCAAGATCAATAAGGAACAGCCATCTCGGGGAGTTACGAATTCTACCACATGGCTGTAAATACACATCGTAAGTCCGGAAGAGCATAATTTGGAGATATTCATGACCGTATCTCTGCCATGTCGCTCCAGTACAGACTGATGGTTTTGAATAATGCTGTAATTTTAAAATGAATAAAATAAACAATATTATTTAATAAATATTGTATTTAAGGTCACACAAATGATAGACCCATCCTCCTCTTTTCTAAATCTATTTTTAACAACTACCTCACTTTCAGCATCTTCAACCCTTTGTTTATATGAATTTCCAGAAAGTTAAAATATTGGAGTATCTAATTAAAGACTATGAAAATATTAAACAGTTGTTTTAAAAATAAAGTAATACATTTAAAGGCTTGTAACCACCAACCTTCAACATACATTTTTTTTTTACTATTTATAGGTATAACTTAAAACATGCCAACACTTATTTAAAAATGTTATCGGGTAAAAATGTTATTGGGCGTACATTACTTGCAGCAGTTTAAAAAAAAAATTAACTTTAAAATAATGGAATAATTAAAACTTTAAATTGTTAACAAAGCTAGAACAGATGTGCGGGAAACTGGGAGTTTTTGTACGGTGTCCATTTAAGTTAATGCACGACATAAGAGTTGAAATGCATCGGCATATATTACAAATAAAACTTATAGAACAATACAATCAATTCTTTATGAAAACTTTGTATACATTTTAAATAAATAAAATAAATTATATTCGTCAAATATTGGCCAAACTAAATGGCACACGCCACATGTTTATCCTACTGGTTTCTAAATAATTTTGAAAAAAAATTGTCTAACATTAAACACTCCAGTCTTTTTAAAATTGATATCGGTTGTCTATGACTTACGGCAGTTCTGCATTGTTACATTTTCAAAATAATAAATTATTTTTGTCAAACCTTATTATTGACAGCCAAGAAAGGAGTATATGTGGGGACACATTCATTATAAAGTAGCTCAACACGTTAATATATGTTTAAAAGTTTAAACTGGGGCGCATATTTTCGAAAATTATTAAAATAACAATGATTTATTTATTGAAAATTTTTATTAAATTTTCAGTAAGTAAAATGAAATATTATTTGTCAGAATCCCCCCGTAGGATATGTTTTCAATCTATCTATTTTGCATCTGACACTGATATCATGAGTAACGGTTTGAGGATTTTGGATGCAATTAAAACTTTCAGCAAATCAAACAAATAACAAGCGAAGCCAATACATGAGCGGGTACAGAGAAAATCAACATACAACAACCCCTTCCCCTAGAAAATGAAAGATAGGACATAATCTCCTCTGCCAGTCTAAGCTTAGCCCTTTTTAAAACTATTTTAAGCCAACCTTCTTTGGCGTTACTCCAGAAGTAATTGTAGGGTAGACACTGTGGATTCATATATGTTCTTGTTTTGGTTACGATGTGATTACACAAACAATCATTAATTGGAGATCAAGCAACTCTTCCAAAGTTTTTCAATAAATATATTATGCTTTGATTTTATTATAATTTATCATATACATTTAAGTATGTTGTTCAATGATAAAGCAAGCGTTTCAGCTTTTATAAAATACCTTTTTCATAATAATGCTACTAAATTATAAGAACATATTTTAACCAAACTTAAATGAAAGAAAAATTAGTATACGTGTAGACTTAATAATGTTTACTTTCTTCCGTGGTTTAATTCCGTCTAATCACCCCTTCCCCTACTTCCCATGAAATCATGGCTTAAATTTACTGCCAAATCATTTGATGGGCTATTTTCACTCTCATGGCATGTTACTTTGAAAACAAATGGAAAAGAAAAGAAAATGCTAAGTTCTAAAGCGTTACTTTTGTATTGAATCCGTTTCTACTTTTATTAGTGACACTTTACTTCTATAATGTGAAACTGTGAGAATTACACACGCTCACAGAAAAAAAAAAAAAAAAAAAAAAACGAAAAGAAAACAGAAAACAGCAAACAAAAACAAAACGAAGCAGCTGAAATATGGAATATTGTGGTTGGTATCCAGGCCAAAGAAATATTTGTAATTTGGTGACTAGGGTAAATAATAGTATCACTGGACTCTTAATTTGTTTGCAGAAATACAAGTTTCTTGAACATAACGTTTTTACCCTTTTGAGCTTAACATTAAATTGATATATCAGCTAGGTTTAAAATGTATACATGCATTAGCATGATATTGGCGTCAGCAGACAATAGCTTAATAATAATAATAACAATAATAATAGATCCGAAGAATTTAAAAGACACATTTGGATTTAATCTTCTTGAAATCTATATTGTATTGATTGTAAATACTATTCATACAAATGAGGAAATAAAATATTATTTAAACCGAAGCGTATTTCATCGGCCAATGATGACCGTCTGTGATCTACATCGATTCTGACAGCAAACACACGATTCTAACTTGCCTCAGATTGTGTTGTATTTTCCACACATTCAATGCAAATTTAAAGTTACAGAATGATATTTCAAAAATCAATGCTGTTTTCTCGCTCCCAAAGTTGCCACTAATTTTAAAGCTTAAATAACATCGTCTAATATTGCCATTGCTCATATGCCTCATTACGCTTTTTTGGTGTGTTCTTTTTTAAATTTGTTGCTATGTCTTGTGTAAGATGCATTGTTTATGTTGAAACTCTTAGTCAGTCCCAGCAGTTTTAGCTGGTTAGAACTTGCGAGATGCTCCCTCCAAACTTTATGGTTGCCCGAAGGCGTTAATGTATTATTGAGTCAGTAATTTGTGGAGGTTCTTTACTTTCCTACCAAGTCAAGCTTGTGGTCCTGATATCAAAGTTCAGTACTTCCCTCTCCTCAGACAGTTGTCTGTTGGGCGTATTTCCCTCCCTTAACCCTTTAGGATAGATTGATGAGCTACCTCTTTCCCGATGTCAGCAGTATTGGTTATTTATCGTCCTTTGTTATTTACATTTGTGTATCTGTAAAAGAATTTAGTTGAGCATTGCCAAATATTTCATGGTTGTCCTCTCCATTACCTTTTGTGTGTGCGTGAGAGTTGTCTGTCTTTCCACTCTCACACTTTTTTGTATGACTGAATCATTTTTTTATTTAAGCATGTCCTTACTGAGTTTTTAAAAAAATTATTAAAATTTTTTAAAAAAAACTTTACGTTTCTACTGGATTCATATTGGCGTCATCTCCATTGATATGTAGCTACATTCATAGAAATTATCCTCTAACTCAGGGGTCTCAAACTCAAGCCACCCTGAGTGCCGCATGAGGGCATTTTCGATGGCCCAAGGGACACACCACCTTTGTAATCTCTCATGACACCATGTGACGCCAATCATTTTGCGGGCCGCATGTTTGAGACCCCTGCTCTAACTCCTCATAGAAATTCGGTCTTTAGTAATTCTTTCCATGGATGTCTGTTTCCTCTGCTTTTCCCTTCTTGCGTCTTTTCTTCTCCAATTCATCTCCATTATTTCCACTTTCCTCCGTGTCTTGTGACTGTACTTCTTTCTTATTCAACGAATTTGCGAGTTTCCTTGTTTTAAATTTTTCTTTCTTCTTTTTCTCCACTATTGTCGCCCATTCCATAATATGTTGATTTTTTTGTTTGTTTGTTCTTATTTATTGCTTGCACTTGATATTAACCATGGTGTTGCTGTTGCTTCTGCTGCTGTTTATTCTTTGTGTTCCTTACATCTTTAAGTTGACCGCTCTGGTGACCTAGTGGTTAGAGCGTCCACCTCGGATGCTGGAGGTCGCGGGTTTGAACCTCGACAGAGTCATACCAAAGACTTACAAAAATGGTGCAAACAGCTGCCTCGCTAGGCGTTCAGCTTTAAGAGGTTAGCGTTAGGACTGGTCGGCCTAGTGTATGCGAATGGATGGGACATGATGCTGCGTGTCTGCGGCACGATGCCCTAGTGCTAGACGTCACTATAAACAGTCACACTGAGGACATCGCAGCTATATGACAAACTTTTTTAAAGCTACGTTAAAAATCCAAATCACACACACACACACACACACACACACACACACACACACACACACACACACATCTTTAAGTTGAATTGTATCCTCGATATATGATTGTTCTTGTCGTTTTCATGATGTTGTTGTTTTTGCGGCAGATCCTCTGATATCATTACGTCTTTAAGCTGCGCTTCATTTTTCCTTTTCTCTGCTCCCTTTCCCTTGCCTTGTGTCATCACCTCCTTCGTTTGGTTTTGTTCTGCGTTTGTTTCTTGCTGTTGTTGCTGCCATTGCTGTTGATTCCCTAACATCATTAGATCTTTAGGCTTATGTGCGTCCTTTTGTTTCTCAACTTTATTCTCACTCGGTTTGTTTTGTTTTGGGTTTTTTTTTTTTTTTTTTTTTTTTTTTTTTTTTTTTTTTTTTTTTTTTTTTATTTATTTTAACTTGCTGTTGTTTCTGTATATCCTCTGATTTTGATTTCGTTGCGTGCATGGGCTGAAGTGCCTTCCTTTGTTTCTCTGCGTCCCCGCTGTCATCACTATCTCCATCAGTTTGTTTCTCTCTCTCTCTGTTCTGTTATCTTTACATTCTGTTTAGGGAATATTGTTATCTCACTTACACGTGTTGGTTCTATTCCCTTTTCCGTTTTCCTCTTATCTTGGGGTGTTGGAAAGTTTTTAGGTGTATGACCTGTATTCCCACAGTACTTTATGTAATAAATACAGCCCTTGCACCATGTTTTGTCTAGAAAGCCGTGAAGAAATAGGACTGGTTTAATTTTCGTATTTCTTCTTTTTCAATTTCCAATATCCTTATCCCGTTTTTAATTGGGTTTAGGGGTGGGTGCCCCTTCTCACATTCGTGACATTGATCTTAAACTTCTTTTCAAAACGCTTTGCATTAGCTGTTAGGGATATCTCGTATGGCAGGTCCGCTATATGTAATTCCTCTTTCTTTTTCTTAATTTTCCCCCGAAAGGGTGATGGATCATTGACGTTGACAGTTTCTTCTCCAATAACCATTTTTTCCATACGGGACTGGTTGTGTTCCCTTTAGTCTTAGGATATATCTTTTGAATCCTATCCTATTTAATGCCTCTGTTAGATTTACAAAATCCTTGTTCCTCAGCTGCAAGGCTACCATTACAGCCACCATCGATGGTCTTCGTTCTAAATGTATATCAGATATATCTATCTCTTGTGTACCTTCTCGGTAAGCACATTCCAGGAACCCAACCCCAACCCCCCCCCCGTCTCAACTCTCCTTGTTCTAAAATACTTCTCCAATGCAGATATTTTCCTACTATTAACCATGTTCTCAGTTGCACGTTCCACTTGCACGTGTTGCACGTGATTTGCGTAGGTTTGAAAGTTCCTCACAGTATTTGGCTTATGTTTTTGTTTTCTGTGTGTTTTCTATTAGTCCACTGGCTACTGAAACACTGCATATTTCTCTGCTTGATAGGTGCCATTTACTTCTTCAATAGATTTAGTGTCAACTTGGCATTACCATAGTGTAATTGTCAACTGAGGTCTGATAAACATGAGTTCTCGTCATAGCAGATAAATATTTGAATACTTTCCTCCTCGAGAATAAGTGTCAGAATCGTAAGATGCAATAAGTTTGTTTCCTGACCCACCTGGGAGATAATCCGGTAAGTTTCTGCAATTTGTCGAGGACGCACCAGTAATTCCCGCCATTTTGACTACAAAATCAACATCCAATCAAATACGAGCATATAAGTCATATGAGCAAACAGACATGCATCATGTACAGGGTAGGCCATATATCCTTACCAACTGCAACAACTTTGAAAGTTTAATTGCAGAGTCTACCAAAAACGGAAGAGGTTACATAATTAGGAATATTTTTTAAATATATGTAATTGCTCTATTGGTTACAAAGTATTTTTCATTTTCTAGCTTGTTTTGGGCTAAACAATGGCATCTTCAACGGAACACCCAAAGTTACTGCTGCAGTCGGATTCTACCATGACCAGAATGTCACAATCTCGAGGAAGAGCTCTGAACCAGGCGTTGTCATTTATGAGAAATCCGTCAGGGGTAAATATGAGAACTAAGCCGACAGTTTCATACATTTACAAGTCAGCTAGTATTCTAGCATTTTATTTAGTATTCGTATACTTATTCAGCTTTCGAATAGTAACACCCATTTTTCGATAGGGCAATCATTAAATTTCAAAATTTTGCCAATACTTCCACAGATTCACACTGGATTATTATAGGGTGTCAAATCGATAGGGTGCCAAATCCCTATAATTTCAAGGATTTTAATATCCCCCCCCCCATTTTTGGGGTTAAAGTTCTTTTAAATTTTAGTATTTCCAATGTTTGGTGTGAAAGGTTTTCATTGGCAACCAGTTTAGTTTCGATATACAGTAGAGAAACTATTTTAAGCTAGTTACTGATCCTATATGTTATGTTTTTGTATACTTATCATGCAGAGTATTAGCACATGGCACATAATACTGTTTATATGGTGAACAGGGTTCCCATGCCCTCCTGATTTTTAAGGAGGTCCTGGAGTCCAACTGGAATTTTAATTCCAATGACAGTATCCTGGAAACTTCCTTGAAAATTGTATTTAATCATAAAATGGCCAGGAATTGGATGTTAAAAATCTAAACTAAATATTTTGTTAGAGAAAGTTTCCATCTGCAACTTCGCAGTGAATGATTTTGCAATGATTGTCATAGTATGTTGGTAACCATGGTTGGTCTGATAATTAAGCGATTTTTGCACACATGCCTTCAGCTACAGTATTTTGTGTTTAATCAACATATTAGACTTTAAAAATGACTCCTGACATGTGTCATTTTCTCTTTAAAATTTTGAACTCCCTTGGAAAATAAAAATCATTTTGGTGCAGGAACCCAGGGTGAAGCCATAGCAGTGAACTTGGCATATAATACTGTTTAGTGATGCCACTGCAGTGAAGATGGCATATAATACTGTGTATATGTTGTAGCCACTGCAGTGAACATTGCACATAATACTGTTTATATGGTGAAACTACTGCAGTGAACGTGGCACATAATACTGTTGATTTGGTGAAACCACTGCAGTGAACATGGCACATAATACTGTTGATTTGGTGAAACCACTGCAGTGAACATGGCACATAATACTGTTTATAATGGCTGTACGTAACCTTCCCTATTTTTATAGTGAACATATTTTAGACTGCAGTGATCCACTTGGACTGAAGAAAGTGACTTTGACCCCTTCACTATGCTTCTCTCCAGAACACACTAAAATTAGCTTCTTTAAATTTTTGAAAAAAATATTTATTCAATAATTTTTGGTTTTGTTTATTTAATGCAGGACAAATGCATGAATCTACTTTTGTCAGTTTCTACTTCCCAAAATATTCAAAGCTAAATTCCATTATTTACATGTTTTTTTTTTAAATCACAAAGTATGTCATTTGTTAAAAAAAGTGACCTTTTTGCTAACTATGCTTCCCTCAGCACAAACATTCTCAGCTTGTACATTATTGGATTGATATCATGTTGATATAAAGATACACACATGAAATAACTACACAAAAAGTGGAACTTTATTTAATAAATGTTTATGTTATGTAATGAACAAAAGAAAAGAAAACTAGTTATTGGTTATAATAATAGTCTTCATTTTCTATTAGGTCTTCCTAGATGGAACAGTGCCTCCAACATGTTTGTAAATTATAGTGTATTCAGTTTTGATGAAGTTATGAGAAAGTATGTGTTCTCAATGATGACAAGAATATCTAATAGTAAGAACTGTATATTGAAATCTCTTTGGAACTATGACATTTATTTAAATTCTCATATTATTAGTGGATGGAACAAATTACTCTTTAAATGTGCCACTTAATTTCATTCTTAACAATGCAGGGCACGGTTAGTTGTTGCAGATGTATCTTTATACTTGTATGTATGATATATATGTTCTTTTATGTTTACAATGTTTTACTTTATATTTTAATTTAGACTTATGGACAATGTAGTCTGAAATAAAGAATTTGTATTTTATCTTATTTTAAAATGATCAGGTTTGATGACTCATGAACTTGAGTTAAGTTTTGGAACTTGACCTTGCTAATTTACTTCAAGTTTGACATTGAAGTCAAAGCATGGTTTGAACAACTAAGACTGTCTCTAATACATTTACTTTGAAAGTTCTATTTTAGTGTGAAAGAATTTGTCATTTTTATGCCGTTTATAACTTGTACCTTGTTGTACTTAACAGCAAAACATTATACACAGTACCCAAACTTTGTACCCATTAAGTTACTCTTGCTTATTGAAGTAGATGGCACTGTTGGTATTTTTCAGATTGTATTTTATGGTATACATTTGGATAATGAGCATCAACAATTTGCTGTAAATTTATGAATGTTTCACCTTATGTATAGGTTATGCTAAAACTTTAAGAATGGTCAGTTTGTGAAAAAGCTTTTAAAGAGGAATATTAAGTCTAATTACAAACTTATGATTTTATCCAGGTAACGTTTTCAGTAAAAGATGTAAAAATGCAGTTGCTGTTGCTTTTGTAGACTCATATTAATTCCATGTGATTTCTTTCCTTGTAATCTCATGGAATTCATTTCATGTGGTTTCTCACCCTGTAATTGGACTGCTTTGGTGGCCTAGAAGGTTTGAGCATCCGCCTTGGATGTGGGAGGTCGCGGATTTGGGCCCTGGCTGAATCATGCCAGAGATGTATAAAAATGGTACTAGCAACTGCCTGGCTTGGTGCTCAGCATTAAGTGGTTAGTATTATGACTGGTCGGCCTGGTATCATGATAATGTAACTGGGTGGGACATGATGCTACATGTCTGCAGCATGATGCCCTAGTGCTAGACATCACTGTACACTGCCACACTGCAGACATTGTAGCAATAAGACTGAAAAATTGTTAAAGCTATGTTAATAAAAACCAAACACACACACTCTCTCCCAGTAATTGTGCAATACAGTTTATAATACTTCTCATTCAGATTTAACTTCTAGATAGCATCTGGGTTAGACTGTGGTTGCGTCATAAAATATTTGTTGAAACTGCAAAAAAATGAATATTACTGAAATATAACAGAAGTACATATATAGTATTTCCCAAGTTAGAATATGTTTTAATGTCAAAACTTGTTATGCTTTTAGTTTAAATAGTATCCTGGAAGATAAACTTGCTGCTCATTTTTACTTGGATACAAAGTTAGAAAAGAGAAATTTTTAGGGCAGCACCCACTTCAGTTAAGGTTGGATAATCAAACTCTGATTTTCTTGCTCAGAATGTACTATGCATGTAACTGGTGGGTAATGCAGGTAACTGGTGGGTAATGCTGAAAATAAAAAATGTGGTTCTGGTAACTGAAAAAAAAATCAGGGTAGGAAGATTAATACTATTGTTACATTTTTTTCCAGTTCGTGCAGGTTTCAAATCTAAAGTTAATGAGTGAAATTCATGGTTCATACTGGTTTGTTTGCATGTGTGATCAAAAGTCTTAGGATTGGGGCCATTAGATTAAGATAGGTCCGGTTACTGTCACCATCCATTTGTTTCTTTGGTCTATATGCAGTTTCATTCATGAAATTTTCCTTATCACCTTTTCCTGAAAAGAATTTTTAAAAAAAAACAATTGGACACTATGGCAACAATGACTATTAAGCCTAGACCTACTACTATAAAAAAATAAATGTTGGAATGTAATAGTACCCAAGGAATTATACATTATCTCCACCCACAGCCCCACCCCATCTTATCTGTTGGTAACTACCGGTAGTCAATTTAGTAGAACCAGAATTTAGAAATACATTGGAAACTTAACTCTCAGAAAAAGTGATTTCAGTAGAATATTAAACAGAGGAATATATGAAAGCTTGAATTATTTGTTGAAAAATTTTCCTTCATTTCTTGTGCTCTTTCACTGGGGAAATCCCATTACCTGAATTGAAGTCACTGTTAGTAATACCATCTCTGATCCTTGCCATCAGGCAGGCCCACTTGAGGTTAAATGTGCACTGGGTAATTTATGCTTTTTTTAAAGGTGGATATCTCTACGTGCGAATTCAAGAAATCTCAGAAAACTCATTTTTCCCACAACGTTCCATATCTGTGAAACAAAGTTCTTTATTTTACGAAGCACTCATTTCGCTTGGTTGCCTTGCTATCTTGAGTCACATTTATGATTGAGTAGGTTAATTTAAGGTAGTTTAATTAGATATGTACACAATAAAATGTATCACAATGTTCGATTGATCAATGAAATGAGTTACCCGACATGCAACCGGTGCCGCTGGTTCTTAAGCATGTAGGATTTGTATGCCTTTTGACTTTTTTTTAATTCCCCCTGTTTTATTTGATTCAAAAGACGTAATTACCGTGATAATAGAAAAGGAGGCCCGCTTTTTATTTAGTGCAGCAATGCAACAAATGTTTCCGCTAGTCCGATATCAAAACACGGTGGGCACTTAATTAGGTTCTCAGCGAAATGCTAGTGGACATAGTTGTACAGTAGACTGACACATTTTACATTTAATTACAAGAGGATACAATGCATTTATGATGATTACACTTAAAAGGAACTAAAAGACAGAACTAGAACACAAATTTAAATTGATAAAAAAATTATTTAATTGGTATTTATTTATTAAAGTACTGCCTCCACTTGGCGTAAGTGACATTTTAATTGATCGAAATGTCCTTGAGTATTGTTAATTCTGGTTTACTAAGAATGTCGTTTGTAAAGAAAATGTAACAAATTATGACTTTTTATTAAAAGTCGATATTTCGTAATGTTGATTAAATTTCTAGGTCCTATCTGCTGTTTTCGACGATAAAATGAGCGATATATCAGAAGTTTTCGTTACCAATTTTGATCGCGATGTTCTTCAAGTTCAACAAATCGGGATAAATTTTTTGGTATTTTCTGGTTTAAAAATGGGGATCCACACCTGACCCCGCATTATAAGCGGGTTCGCGAGTTATCGAGGGAGTGGTGTATATATACACACACACACACACACACACACACACACACACAGGGCCTCCCTTGGAAATATTTTCCTTTGCACCATGAATTTTGTCAAATTTTCAAATTTTGAGCCACTTTTCAGCCATAGGAGCCGTATTTATGCCATGATGCAGGGACCTAAATATATGCATCATATTATATTGGCCTTATTTTTAATCTATATAAACATGACAATAAGTTTTTACATGTTTTTATTACATTTCAAAGCACATGAATAATTATTAATAAATATAACAATACCATTATATGCACGTGAAGTTCAATGTATAGCATATGAAATGCAAGAATGAATAAGAATATTTCTTTATAACTGATAATACAGAATACTGCTTAGCTTTCATGAACAATGTCGCTGAGACTTCATCATTATCCACCTCATTTTTTTCCCAGACCATTTTTAAATGCCTTCCTGAAATCAAAATTATCAGCACTGGGCCCATCAATAGAAATTCTCATTAAATTTTTCAGAATAGATATACCCATAGAAATTAAGTTTGTTTTGATGAAAGATTCGGTCGACTGAACTCCCTCTCAAAGTCTACAGTAGAAATAGGTGCAGCAAGTTACCAGGTAGCTGCCTTAGACGCAGCTGGATATAAATCTTTGTTTTTCAGAGCTAGATTAGACTTCTCTTTGTGTTTGATATAGACTTGTTTTATCAAGTAAATTTTTAATTTTTCATCAATATAAGCAACTCGGGCCCGTTACAGTTCGACAACTGGCATCCTTGTAGTGGCATCCTGTGTTACTCAGTTAAGTTCAGACTACAGAAACGTGTTATCTTTAGTAAATTATCCCTAAAATACTAAGCAGTCCCAAGTGCGTCTCACACTCAGTTTGCAACAAACATAAATTAACATGTGCAAATGACACTGAATCATTTTGCCGACCTGTTCAACAACAGAGTATATCCCCTGGTCATTCCTTATTTCCTACTAATCACATTTAATTGCTTCTCAAAATCGACTAACAGCTTGCAGTTAGCTGCAATCATGTTCGAATATTGTATTATTCATCATTTGCTGCAGATAGTGAAAACAGGTATTAAGTGGCCCGAGTCCCTTATATCAGTGAAAAATAGAAATTTAATTTATAAAAATTTGTAGCCAGTAACTTTCACCAGTCAGTAAAAAATAGTGCAACTTTCAAAATTCTTTCACATTTGTCGCATTTGGCAACAAATGCGAAGCCTAGTGGAGGCCCTGCATGCATACATAAATACATACATGCTTGCATACATACATACATACATACATACATGCATGCATAATATCTCTGGCCTGTCATATAACTCAGTTGATGCAACAGTCCTAATAGTGGAAAGTGTACACAAGTCTGTTCACTCATTTAATTTCAAATCAGCATACAAAAGGTCATGATGCCATTTCCACTTTTATTTTATAGTAGTCTTGTAGCTCATCATCTCTTTTCAATCCCAGACTATAAATTTGTATGTTTTTTTATATCTTTATTTCTTTCACAAAAGTTTGGTTCACACTATTGTTAAACTGATACGATTGTCATTGTCGAAGCTGATCAGTAGCTCAACTTTTCATGTTTGCTTTTTGTTGATATAGTAGCCCTTACACCACAACAAACATGGTATCCAACAACAATTGTGATTGTGTTATTTAAGATTGCCATATTTCTGTAGCTAAAGTTGGGCAGCAGAAACAGCTGTAAAATGCAGTATGGCAAGATGCCCATTGTTACAGTAGCTGTATATGCTGCATGGCAAAATGCCTGTTACAGCAGATCATTGAGAAAGCAAAATACCATAGGGTTGTAAAGTTGTTTATTTGTTCCCAACAACTTGTTGTGGGCAAGTACAGGGTTCTCTGGGATACCAGAATCCATGTAAAAATACACATACGTTTCATTTTGGATGCACTTCTTGTTTTGTTTCCGTTGTTGGTGAACTTGATAAATTTCTAAAAACAAGTTATCTGTCATGTGGTTTCCAGGTTATCAAGCAGTATCTTTGCTAGCCAAGCTACCAGTGTGTTAACCCTATCTACACATGGACAGATTGATCTGATATTTCAGTGCATTGGCCTAGTGACATTTATTGGCTTTTGTAAGTTGTCTCCCTTAGTATGTAAAGCCAACAACCAATAGCATGTAATAGAATTGCATTGTACATCTGCCAGAAATGGTGGAGGCATCTGACCTCTACAGGATACTTAGTAAGTTTAACATTGAAAGTATGACAAGGTATCAGAGTGAAGCCATTACAGGTGCATTGAGTGGAAAGGATGGACCAACAGTGGAAAATTGCTTATTTTTAAGTCCATTCTGTTTGTGTGTTTCCTGCATCTTGACCATGTAGGAACAGTGTTCAGATTTGAACAACTTGACCATGATTGGATTTAGTGACTTGCTGCTGCATCCAGTGAAATTCACAGCCCAATGCACTAAAATATCTGATCAAACTGCCAAGGTGTAGATACAGTTAACATATCAGAATGTAGGCTAGTGAAGATAATCAGTGATTGTAAAGAGATTAGGTAAAGCCACATAGGCAAGATCATAACTGATAAAGAGATTAAGATTCCTGTTAATCGATAGTTTGTGTCTTATTATCTTTTTCATCAAAAGACAAATTACATGTGCTTGTGCAGTGAGACCTCACTTTAAGAGCCGCTCAGCATTGTTTTCAATCCATTATAGAAAAAGAATGCCAAGATTTCAAGACATGCATTGTCCATAGTATGCAGCTTTCATGTTAATTGTCACAAGTAGGCATAAAATCAGCTGTTTCTTGGTGTAATCTACTTTTGTTGGATTTTTTTTTTTTTTTTTGATTGTTACCGGTACATCTTTCTGATGGCAGCTGTAAAATTTCTTTGGTATCATGTCCTAGGCTGCTGAAGAACCTGTTTTAACATGGGTGCGTTGCAGATTCACCTATAACAGCAATTTGTGAGCAAGTTGTCTTGTGGCTTATTCATATCAAGACAAAGAGCTGTGGATATTTAAAACAGGAAATTACCATGTAATTGATAGAGGATGATACAGAACATCAGCAGAGAAGTTTGTTAGAGCTGGTTTAAGAAGAAAGTGAATGTTGTCTGCTGTGATGATGAAATGAAAGAAAAAACGAATTGAGAGAGTCGTTTGTTAATTAAGAGTCTCTGAAAATTTATAGATTATAAATATTATTAAGCTAATTAAATTAAAATAGAAGCTGTGATGCTTCTTTGATTCCTTCTAGCTGCATTTAAAATTAAAGTGGCAAATTAAAGCCATTGAGAATTGTTTTAGTTGTAACATGTCAGTTATTTTGATTTTCATTTGTCAAAGATTTTCACTCTTTTCTTATAACATTAAATACTTCTGAGTTTTCATACTGGTGACAATAATACATATACAGTGTTCTAAATTATTGCGGGGGGAGGTATTGCTTTTAGGACACTTATTTTTAGGACTGGGACTCCAGCTTTTTTCGTGATGGAATCCTGGACTCTTTCAGAAACAAAATAAGAACCTACAAGTGTCTTTAAAAATGACTTGTCCTAGTCACACTTTTAAATGGCTGCAATTTTTAGGTTCATATTTCCTTCATTTTCCAATGTCTAATGTCCAAGGGCAGCATATGTGATTAAATAGATACAACTGAATTGTAGTCTTTCTTTGTAAGTAGGTAGTTGATTATAAATGGCAGTGTGTTGTTGCAGTTTTTTTTATGTGTAGGGATGAAATGATGCAGTATTATACATTATCAATACACATATCAACTTGATAGTCTTTTCATCTTTGGAAGGTCTGTCATTGGTAGGTACTGGAGCCATTTTATGTGTGTTGACATATTGGTTGTATTTTCAGCATGCATATTATGGACAGACTTGTAAACTTTTCATGTCGTTCTCATTCATGACAAGAGAGAAGAATTTTTCCAAACAGACTACATGTTAGATGTCAGTGAATATTCAACTTTCAGACTATTTCGGGCTGTTCCGTTTGATCAGATGCTTGACTGATCTCGGTCACTCGTTTGTTTTGCACTGCAAAAATGCTTTGAAAACATCTTATTACATATACTTATTTCATGTCATCACTTAAATATGGAAGGCATTACGGTGTCATCTTCAAAACAGAAGATATAGAGCAATTTCCTAATGGAAAGAAAATCTTGTGTAGAACAATTCTGAATGTGCAAATCAAGATAACTAACAACTTATCCTTCTTACAGTACAGTTCCTGCAAATATGGAACAAGTGCTAAGCCACAGGCACTAATTTCTGAAGGTGAGAATGGAAGTTATTGACTACACTCATTCCTTTCTATAAATTAATAAGGTGGCTCTTAATTGTAATTTGTGGTTTGGAATCTGCCACCTTGCAGAGTCTGTGCTAAATTTTTTAAATCTTGTCAGCATGTTCATTCACAAATTATAGATATAAATGGTGACATTCCAAACTTGTTCCCCATGTACCATTTCAGTTCTTAACACATCATTTAAAAGCCACTCTTGCACTGTATCCGTATGAATCGAGTACATCTAGTACATCTATTGTGTCACATAGTGACAAAGCGAAAGTAAGTTCTGATTGGTGGTTATTGTTTTACCCTGAACATAACAAACAATGACCACCAATCAGAAGTGAATGTAAGATATTACACTGCTTTACAAACTGGTAGTGTAGCCATCAAATTTGATCCATATTGAATACAAACCAACAGATAAACTTAGCGTGAAAGATTTTAGTAAACAAAATTAGTAAAGTACTTACATGGGGAACAAATCTAGAATGTCTTCATAATAATGTTATCAGTGACTGAACATGCTGACTGGATAAAATAATTAGCATGGAATTGGCAAGAGGTTTGCCAAGTTTTGAACCATGTGAGTTAATCACCTTGTATTATTTTGTAGAAGTAAAGTGGGTGTTAACTCATTCGACAATGGAGACTTTGTCTTTTTTGGCCTGAAATGAGGGTAGGAAACTCATTTCAGAGGTTAATTCTGAATACATACAAATACATCTGCTTCCAAGAGTTTTTCGCTTAGACTGATGCTTGGTTATGCTGGAGACATTTTTCATTGGCTTTTTGGCTTGCTCATGTGCAGAAGGGTAAAAGTTGGAGATTTTTTTTTTGTGGCTTATTCCCAATCTCCAACTTATTCTACTTTTTGCAAAGATTCACCAGTCTGTGTGCAGTTCAGACTGGTCTGCCTTAGATCACAGGCTAAAAAAGTCTAAAATCCAGACCCGAAATCTAATTCTGACAACGGGCAATTTTTTGGTGTAAAAAAATTGGGTATCAGAAGATACATTTTCCCCTCTGCATTTGGTAATGCAAGTAGAAAGTCCAAATTATTTGGTATCATTATAGAGCTGCATCTGTCTGCTTTATTGTAATACCACCACTTTGGTGTATCTTAAATGACCCTGACGTTACAAATCTCGGAAGTAGGGTACAACCTCACCATTGGGGTTGAATGAGTTAATAATCTTTGTTTATTACTGACAGAAATGATTGCATGCACCTGCTATTGGCTGTAATTATTCATGACTGCTGAAGAACTTTTATTCATAAGTATTATTTTGTATCAGTGCATCATCTCTTGTATTGATATGGCTATTAATATGGTAAAAATTATCAGTACATCAGTATATCAATTAGTCATTTCACCCCTAGTGATGTGTTGTCATATGTACTGTACAAGCAGTTTCTGATTTAAAATTACTGACATGTCCATTTTACTGTTTAGTTGCCTTCTTGACAGAATAATTTTTTATTGCTCATTCAATCAAATTTAGAAAGTTATCTTTAATGCAAGTTCACCACCTACACACAAGTACATGCACATGCAGTGGCAGACAGGATTCCTAGTCATTGGTGGTAACTACAGGTAAACAGAAAATGGATACTGTAAAACATACCCAGCAGGAAGATATGTAGGTTTGGCAGAATTGGATCAACTGGAAAAAAATCACATTTTATACTATCTGATACTAATCAAAAATTGACGGGGGAAAAAAATCACATTTTATAGTATTTGATACTGATAAAAAATTAACGGGTAAATAATTATGCATTTTTTTAAATATTAAATAGAATTGATTTTAATTTCCTTCTTATAATCTTGTCAAGTATGGAAGGACAAAGGCCTTTGCATCAGTATAAAATCTAGGTACTTCATGGAAGCAACATTTCTCACCCCCTCCAGACTTTTAACTCGTTTAACCCCAAATAAGGTTACATAATAGATTTGCATGAATGCAAGAATATAATCTTGAATCTGTTGGAAAATTATTTCCTGCACAACAAACCAACTGATTACTGGTTTGGTGTTCTTTATTTTATTCAAATCCTATGTAATTAGTCTTCTCTACCTCATGACATATTTAGTGTGGTGAAAGGGCATTTTTGTTACCACGGTACTCAAATGAAGGAGGCAAATCATTTTATTGGGCCAATAAACATCAGTTTTGAATATACAGAACAAAAAGCCTTCTTCAGCAGCCTTTAGAAAATTTTTACTCTAAAAAAATTAACACAGCAAGTTTGTCACAAGCTGGATAAGCCAACCATCCCCATATGTGTGATTCAAAAACCTGACAAGTCCCATCCCAATTTTGATGGTCCAAACCTTTTAAATCAATATTCTCTTGTGTGTTTTCTCCTTTTCAACTTACATGATAGTATAAATCATATGGGTCATGTATGTGCGTTTACTCATTTTACATTAAATATAAATTGTTCTTTTAAAATTTAAAACTAATTTTCTTTAACCAAAGTCTGTTAGATCCTGATTATTGAATGCTCTGCACCTTAACTGTCACCAAGAAACTTCCAGACGAAAATTATGTATTGTTGTGGGCTTTTACAATGGTGGGAATATACTAAACATGGGTCAAAATAAGAGCGTGTTGAGCGGAATCATTGCAATCGAGGGTGGTATCAATTTGATCAATATGTGTAGCTTTCATTGTGACATCAATGTGCAACATTCAATTCGGATTGTAGTGGATCATTTCATCCAAAAATGTCTACATACTTTAACATCGATTTTACTGTATGCACCTGTCAGGGCGTCTAAATAATGACCTTCCGAAGGTATGTAGAATCAAATTCTAAAAAGTGATGTCCATTTCTGAAATAGTTGGTGTTGAATACCTACATGACCTGTGTGACTTGTACTATAGAAAGTGACATTAGCTGGATAAACAAGTATAATTATGGATAGGCTCTAAATACCCAGATATATAAATATATGATGTAGATTTGCATGTACCTCTTTTTCCAAACAACATGATATATTGGTTACCATCATATAAAACCACCCCTTTTGCACTACAATGGTGCACGATCAGTGGCCTGTCATCAGGAGGTGAACACTTGGAACGGGGATCCACTACATTTAATACTGTAAAATCCATGGATTTTGATAATCAGTGTAAAATACTTCTTTTTGAATATAGAAAAACTTGTATAAAATATTTTCCATAATGTTTTCAAACAGGATTTTGGAGTCAACTGTTGCAACTTATTGATTGAGTGCTCTTCACTAAGATTTATTTTGCAAGAAAGACGGTTACAACACTGACTTAACAGTATATACAAAGTATGTTGACCATATCACTCATGGTAGTGGAGGGTTCCGTTGAGTGTAGTTCGTTGAACTGTGCCAATCTAAAAATCTTCTGTCTCTTGGTTTATTTCTTTCACTGAGTAACTTTCACTCATTTCCACTTCAGGAGTGAATTCTAAGTGGCCAGTTTGTGGATCACCTCTGTATCCCTCTCTACATCTGTAGGACTTGTTGCTAGTGGTTGTATCATGTGTTATGAATCAATTAAATCTTAGCTCTACTAGTGTATCCTGGATATTTTACCCTGTAGACGTGTGTATCTTAGTGGCTACTATAGTCGTGGGTGGAAAATGGTTTGTACGCTTTGTGTTCTATATACCTTTGAGTAACAGCATATCTAATAAAGATTTGTTTTTCCTTCTAGCTTCAGAATAGGAAATATGGCAGTTTGACACCATCAGAGTGCATTTGCAACAGAAGGCTTCAAAATATATTGTGCCGTTCATGTGGTAATGTATTCAGTGGTCGGGTAAGGAAGAGGTGTCCGATTCATCCAAATGAAATCCACCTAATGGACTTTTTCTGCTGCCCCAGTTGCAAGACGGAAAGTCTTCAGGAGTTTGGAGTCTGTGAAAGGAAGAAGTCAACTGGAGACCTGAACAACTCGCTGCGTGAAAAGGAGAAATCTGCGAGAGAATCTGCAACAGGAGGGACTCGCTTGAGGGTGACATAATAGAGAGAAAGGGGAATACATGGACTGGAATTCATTTTTCAAACATATCGCACACTCTTGTTATTAATACTTTGATTTTTAATGTGTAATTTCAGAACACAATTTAAAGATAAATCAAGAGTTATGCCGGAATATTTTGTACTGGATCTGTAATGTAATGAGTGAAAGGCGTCACTGCATTGGATATGTTTTGTCATGCCTGCATTAGAAAAGGGATGGCTATATTGGATATCATTTATTTTGCAGGTGGCCAAGGCAACAGTGGTTTTATTCTTCAAAGTTAAATAACCTATACAGCAGGCACAGTATTTAGGTAAAACTTTGTAGCAATACTTTATGACCATTTGCTGTTATTGAACGAAATTCTGTTTGAATAGTGCTTTGGGGCTGGAAACTATGTCTAGGATCCATCCATCCCAGGGATGCATTGGTTTTTTGCTGTGGTCTGTCCATCCATCCATCCATTCCATGAAGAAGGCTCTACATCCATCCATCCCAGGGAGGAAGAATCAGTTTTGTGCTGTGGTGTGTCCATCTATCCATCCATTCACCCTACTTGTAAGCAAGATAAATTAAAAACTGTTGTGCTAAACCAGACAAAATTATATATTGTAAACTGGTAATTACAAGATGTTATTAGATTTTTGCAACTGTGCTGTTTGCTTTTAAAGACTTCTTACATATTTGGACAAATACCTTATAACCAGGTTTAAACAAAAATCACACAACATAGAAAAAAAAAACATTGGTATGCATATTTGTATCAATACATAGATGCCTTTTTTGTTAGATTTTCAGGTCATTAATGCAATTTTTCCTTTTTACTTTTTTTTGTGGAAAAACTTGTACGCATGATTAAATACCACTGTGGGAAGTGAAATTTTATAAACTTATTTTTATTAATTTGTAGATGACTTGTTTAGATTTTCAGACCATTATTGCAATTTTTTTCTTCTTTTCTTTTGTTGCAAGCATGATTGAGCAGGGCCTTCCATTAGATTTAAAATTGGAGGGTGAGTTGCCAAAGTATGCATGGAGTTTGGGGCATCTCCCCCAACGGGGATAGTTTGTTTTTGTAAGGTTGCTGGGTGTAAAGTAAATGTAGCCAGGTAGATCACCTGGCTCCCAGTTGACAAGAAAAGCCCTGGTTGATTAAAAAGCATTCGAGGAAAGGATGTGAAATTTAGTTGTTTTTATCAATATGATTAAAATCAGATCTCCAGTGCCCTACTTGAAGATCCGACAGTGACTGCTCTGGGGTCATGTTCTGGTGACCTTTTCTATTATCTTGATTGCTAATTTTATCAGTCAGTCAGATGCAGTCTTATATTTTCGTGTTTGGGAGACTGAGAAGTATGGCTAAAGAGCATCATTGTGTCCCCAAAAATTTGATTCACTTTTCAAATTTCTGAAAGCTGCATTTCCATTGGCTAATTCACCAGAGCGTAACCCCTAAGTGGCTACTGTCAGAACTTCAGAAGTGGAGATCTGATTTTTATCAGGTTATGTTTTTATTAACTTGTACATGACATCATTAAATTTTCAGGTCATTATGCCAGTATTTTCGTTTGTGTTTATTTGTATAGAACTTGTTTAGATTTTCTGGCCATTACAGCAGACCCTGCTTCCTTAATAACTCACAACGAGGTTTAAAATCATCAACCAAACTATAAGCAAGGGTGGGAGTTACCGAGGGACCTATGAAAAAAACATTATAAAGAGATGGAAATTGAAAGTAGAGTTGGGGGATGGTGGCAGGTTGCATTGTTGAATACTCATTTTATAATCGTACTGAAATTAACTGAATGCAAAATATCCTTATAATGGTGTAGTTTGTTTTACTTCATAAATTATCTTTAATTTCAAATTAAACTATATTAAAGAAATTTTTAAAAACCTTGTTTCACATGGTTTCCATATACTTAAATTGTGCACCGCTAAACATTTTCCAATTGAGATCCATTTCAACAACAATGTTGAAACTTTTGTTGTTTTCATTTTTAAATCTTCCGTCGATTGATTGATTGATTTAATTAGTTAAGTAGAATCGAAAGAAATAAATTCACAAAGGTTAATTATCACCAAACATAAATATAATGGGTCTAAAACAAATGACAAATTGAAACAAAAAAGTGCTGATGAGAAGACAATATTTGCAGTTTCTGTCACTTAAAAAATATCATTTCACATTTCACAGCCTGACTCACCAAGCTTATCTCTCCCTTCAATGAATTTTGACTTTTCCATATCAGTGCTGGAATATTCTAAGTCATCCATGGCTTACCATGAAACAGGACACCTTATCCATACTTTTTGCCCCTTTCTCTGCCTGAGAGTTGTTCCAGAGATAGGAACACCATGTTTACATTGCTGTGTGAACCAGGTGTACACAGAATCATCTAATTCTGTATCTCTGGCAGTTCATGCCTGTTTTCCTTTGAACCCATCATTAGAAGAAAAAAAACATGCAAGAAATCCTGAAATTTCTGCTCATCCTTGATCCGACCTGAGTGTTGACTCGGCAATTTTGATTTCACTACAAGCTTTGAATCTTGTTTCACCATTATGAATCCTATCCATGATACAAGGCTTTTCACTCGTCTAGTATGCCTTTCGCTTAAATCCCGATCTCCATTGCCACATTTATATACTTGATTGATGATAACTACATAATATTTGAAACCACATTCACTGGTCAAATAAAATGGATTGATTTTGAGACACTGATGTTGACAAGAGCTAAATAAATAGGAGTTTCATACCTATTATGTTTTATTGTAAATCCTTTACTTGATTTGATAGAAAAGACCTACTTGACATGATTAAAATGCCAGGGGTCTCTTTTCACAATGCAACAAACACATCCCCCAAGTTGTAAATTAAAGCACAGTATTTCAATATCAAGTTAATTTTAGGCTGAATTTATTTTCTTTGTGATTATTAATGATGGCAGTGGTTACTGGAAACTACTACCATATTGACTATTTTTTCATGTGATATCATTTACTTTATTTATTATCCCTGATGGCACATTCTCCTACATTGAGCTGTAATTGATTAATGGATGCTTGATTCTCAAAAGCTGTGGATTATTAATGACTAGACCTAGACAAGGAGTCTTTTGAGTGTCAGACCTGAGTATGTACATTTTCCACCAAGGTTTACAAGAAAAAGTTCATGTTGGAAGAAATTTAATCAAGTGAAATGTTGGTATGTACAGTGGAAATTTTAATGTGTCCGGGAGATAGTAATAAAAGTCTAACAAGATTGATTATAGTAAAACTTAATTGACTAGCTTAGAACGTGTTCTTCTACCCATAGATGAACATCCTCTTTTCTTGTCTGGACCCTTAGTTATCCTTTTTGAACAGTTTTAGAATATTTGGGAATCAGAACTTCCAGTGTCAAAAGACCAGCAGATAGGTGTGTGTGCATCTTTACATTGATGAGAACTTCAGTGAATTTGTTGCATAGCTCTATCATTTATACAAATTGTTGTACCTAATTGCCTATTATTCTAACTTCGGTATTAGCAGGCTTATTTTTTTTGTTGTTGAAATTATTAGATTTATTGTTGGGCACTGATTAATTCTATTTTTTTTCAAACTGCAGAGTAATTTTACAAGATTAGTTAGCTTTCAGCCAAACTTGATGTTGTTTTACATTGACGTATCCTTCATATCATTTGTAGGAGGTAAACCACCAGTTATTTACTCACACTTTGGTTATAGAACATTATTTTACTGGTAATTTGGCATGCAGCTGGATATTAACTCCTTAACTCTGGAGATTTTTGTCATTTTTACCTTAAATATGAGTAGGAAATACATTTTTGGGCTGCTTCTAAATAATTTATTGCTTTGGATTTACAATGTTCCACAGTTATTTGAATTGTGACCCATGATTTCCCATCTTCCTTATCTTGGTTTATGCAGCCTAGCATTTCTAAGGACTTTTGGAGAACTTGATGATCGAATGTTGTAGTCCAGTACATTAAACTTGTGCACCTTGGTTAGATTTGAATAAGCTGGTTTTTGAGCATTCCAGATTGTGACTAGAGTTATGGTCCCTGAATACCAATCTTGGGTGTTGCAAGAGTTTGTGTGTGTTTGTATGTGTATAGATGGATGGATAGATAGATGGATATACAGGTAGATATAGACAGATAGATATTTAGGTAGGTAGATAGATAATCTGCAGAGTATGCAATCACCCAGTCTTTCGAGTTTAGGTTGTAATAAGTTATATATTGCTCTTGTACAGATTTAATTGAGTTTTGCATCTATCTAATGGTATCATTATTTACTACAAAATTCTTTGACAGCTTTAAACATCTCTCTTCCTTCTTACCAATTTTCTTTATACTGATAAATCAGTATCTTGGATAATTTAATTTTATTTTGTGACTTTTGTCCAAGACTGGAACACAAAAATATTGGTACATCTACGTTGGAAAGAAAATTTATGAAGAGGAAAAAAATGTCACAAAATACTTAATGAAAGATTGAGTATACAGGAAAATCAAATGCAGACTAGACATAAAGATTGTGAAATTTTTTGTTGGGCACACACCCTATGGTATTATGTTCATTTATAGTTGGCGTCTTGAATTAGAATTTTTAAAAATGGTTCTTGAAATTTTTAGAATCGTCCTTTGCTGTTTTAGTCTTGGATATTTTTTTAAAAGAGATCTGATTTTAGTCCTAAGTTCCATGAATATGTAGCTATGATTTAATAATTTAAATATTAGATTCTTGTTGCAAAAGATGCTTTTATACATCAGAAGCATATAATGGTGAACTGGGTTGTAACAATATGCCTTTTCTTTGTTGCAACATCATCAGTATACCTTTTTTGTGGCAATATCAACAGTACACCTTTTCTTCGTGGCAGTATCAACAATATGCCTTCTCTTTGTGGCAATATCAACAGTATGCATTTTTTGTGGCAATATCAACATATGCCTTTTCATTGTGGCAGTATCAACAGTATGCCTCTTTGTGGCAATATCAGCTTATTTTTGTTAAGCTCAACTTTGTGGAATTAAGTATAGGGATCATTTTGCATCCCTGTCATTCCATATATCATTTAAAATCAGTCTGCAAGTATTTAGCTCAACATTGGAGTTCTTTCTTGCTAAATAAAGGGTGTGCATGATAATAACTTTCCAGCACAATAGACTTTTTACACAACTTTAGTAGTTATAAAATGGATTATTGTACTGAATTGTTTAGTCTTTAAATATTTGTTTGATATTTAAATATCTTTTCTAGTCGTACACAATTTTTCCATCTAGTTAACACCATTGAAATTTATAGTCTGATGTCTACTGTATGTATTTGCATAAATGTCCAAGTACAAACAACACTGACCCAGATTGCCATCTCATAATGCGGCAACAGATCAGGGTCTGTTCTTTTTTTCTTCTACTGATTACTCTGAACAAAACAGCATAGACCAGTGCTGTCGATGATCCGGGTTTATGTTGTTTGTTCTGCTTATTCCTTGTAACAAACTGTCATGACCCAGATCTGCTGACACATTAAGCAATGAGATCTGTGTATGTACAGTTTGCAGAATCTTCCTATATGCAAGTGTATATGGTAAATATAGATTTGGCTAACTCGTAATTTTTCCATTTCATAGTTGGTCAATACCTTTTTGATATAATGTGTAAAATCAGAATTCATAACTTTCATGAAACTGTAAAATGAAAAAATAGGAAATATGTGACATGATACCATATGATGTAAATATCTTCTGTAAGATGTATGTGATGATCACAAGGTTAAAAGTGATACATATTAAAAACTTTTGTTGCGAGTTATCAGAAAGAACTAGTTTGGTGAGGTTTTATGTTGTGGTTGTTGAGATGTTTTAATATACCATCAGTCAGCTTTTTTCCTGTGACTTGGAACAAACCTGAAATGTGATTTTTTTTGTTTATTGCATACCCTGTTTTTTTTTAATGGATTTTCAAATATCTTTAGCCATTGATGGGAATGGAATTGGACTCAAATTAGAATTTATAAAAGTTTGATTCATTGTATTGAAGAATATCAGCACCTAAAAGTTCTAGTCCACAAGTGTAAATGGGGATTAAACAGCTGTATCAAACACCAGATTAGATATGTGAGATTAAATGGGTACATGTGAATCTCCAGAGATGAAGGGTGTGTCCTGTCATACATTGAATACTTTCACCTTCTTAAATGATTTATTAAAAATTCAAGAACAGAAATTATCCTATTTTCCACACTTTTCTCCATTGTAGTATATTTACAGTAAATATTTCATGTTAGCATGTTACTTTGCTCTCCACCTGATACTTAACATGGTAATTGAACAGACAGTAACCTTAAAGTAATAATTGGATTATACTGTGTGTCATTGATAGTAAATCAGGAAGGTGAAGATATTAATTGATTATGGTTAGGTTACTAAAGAGTTCAAGCAATGCAAAACAATTAACATTAGATGGATTCTTTCAGCAGGGTCTGTTAAGCTTCATTATTTAAAGTTTGGCAATCAGGATTATACTGTGTGTGATTGACAGAGGATTAATGACATTAATGAATTATATAGTTGGATTGGTCATTGCTAAAAGAGTTAAAGGGGTATAAGATGGGTCAGTTTGGCTTTTGTATTAAAATTTTTTAAGGAGTATAAACATGTTATCTCCAAATGCAACATTAAAATCTAAACAACCAAGATATCACATGAAATTCAATAGTGGAAGGAAACATGAATTTCAGTGGCTGGAATTAAGTTCAGAGTGACACATAGATATCTATTAATTTAACCCAAACTGTTTGCTTTATCTCGTATATCTTGGTATGCAAGATCTTGACCTGTATGCTGGAATATTGATGTAATAATAATTGTCTTGACCTGTATGCTGGAATATTGATGTAATAATAATTGTCTTGACCTGTATGCTGGAATATTGATGTAATAATAATTGTCTTGACCTGTATGCTGGAATATTGATGTAATAATAATTGTCTTGACCTGTATGCTGGAATATTGATGTAATAATAATTGTCTTGACCTGTATGCTGGAATATTGATGTAATAATAATTGTCTTGACCTGTATGCTGGAATATTGATGTAATAATAATTGTCTTGA
>JAECUM010016499.1:0-50027 GCA_016617855.1 Megalonaias nervosa | reverse complement strand
GAAGTAAATAAATACAAAAGATGAATAATGACTCTTTGGTTTAAATATTGTTATTCTTGGATTCCTTTTATCCTTGAAAATAGCTGAGAATTCTTCAAATTTGCAGAAATCCTCAATTTTTTTCAAAGATAAAAACAAACTATTTTAAGAAAAAATGCAGGATAATACAATAATCCTTAATAGTGGAGGGGGGGGGTTTGATCCCTACACTCAGTGTGGGAAAATATTTATGCCATGTATACAGGTAAGGGACTGCTCGTGGTACACACAGGGTGATGACAAACTGGTAGGTAAACAAGAACACAAAAATGCAAGCATCAAAGATGAAATAACCCAATTAGAGAGAGATCTCGGTCAGTTAAAGACCTTGGTGACCTTGTATTTTCATTTTCATAGGAATCCTTAGTTTCAAAAATAACTTGCTCCAAAACTTTTAGGGTTCACACACACACACACACACTGCTTTAATGCCTGCATAATGTTAAGTGGAAAAAACTTGGTTCGTAACCAAGCAGTAAGAAAAAATATATTAAGACCTTAACGTGTGGAAGACAATGAAACTAGGGTCGGATGTTTGTTGTGCTACATGAACATCCAGCTTTAATTTCAGAACAGCTTATTTGCATATACTGAGTACTTACACATAATTTCAATACACAGATCCTTTTGTTAATAAATTCAATTTTGCTTAATTGATGCATATCTTTTATGTGCATGGCGTGTGTATTTGCAAAGCCAGATTCCACAATAATGGTGGCCATTACGCAAAAGTTCATTAAAGTGTGGCTGGCACAGTCCTGAGACACATATATACACTGGACTTAAGGAAATGAAAATACCTTGAAATGAACATTATTAAACTATACAATAAGTAATACTTGGACAAACTTATTTAGCCTTGAATAGTCTTTGTGTATTCTATGTATTTGATATCATTTAATTCCATAAAGGCAACATTTACTATGAATCTTCCTCCCATCTCTGTTGGATTTATTGTCATTGTGTATCGAATGTTGCAATGTTATCTGTGATCACATGCTGTAATTGGTATGAGTTGGTTCAGTATTTTCCAAAATAGTCAACAAAACTTAAAGCTGGTACTTATGTCATTTGCAGTCAGTAGTAGAGAGATAACATTGATATATATTTAACTGATGGCTAGTAAAATAAAATAAAATTTAAATTTGTAAGCAAAATGTTAAGGATGTTCCCCAAATTTATTGTGTATGTAGTTACGGTGTAATGATTAAATGCTGTCTTTATGCCCAGCTGTCATCAGATTTATAGATAAATTATAACTATATATATTTGAAATCATGAAGAGAAGTGAAATAAACAATAAATTATGAAATTATTCTTTACCATGTTTATATGTAACATTCATGTCCTAAGTGTTGCATTCTAAAATCAGATAAATTTTGTGCCAATGTCATAAGCTTCTGGCCATGCTTGACCTTGCAAGGAAAATAAATGTGTTGACCTAATTATTGATGCAAATCATAAAAAAGATTGCACCAAAAGAATTTCCAAAACAATTTGGGGAATTTTATGAATCAAGTCGGTGTCAGGATGTTTTATTATGGAGTCTTATGAAATATTGTCAGCAACTGGAAAAATAACTGATATTGTCTACATCAAGCAGTGTTTATTTTATGACCTGTACGCTCCCAGTAGACTGATGTCATGCTAAACACATGCTGTTTTGTTGAGTGACAGATGAAAGGGAAGTATGCCTGCTCTCTAATCACAGCTGCATCCATGTAAACAACAGTTTATGCACAACAAAATAATACTGCGTGGTACGAGAAATGATTTAATACATGCATTGTAAGAAATAAAGGATACATGAGTATATGCATTCATCTCTCTCCCTTTCTCTCAAACATGCCACTATTCATTATTGCTAATATTCTACAACATCAAACTCATAACTAAAATAACATCAATACTTAATTTAAATATTTTAAAAATATTTGACTCTCTTTGTGGGGGCTACTCATGGGCTAGAATCTGAATGTAAAAGAATGATTCCCATTCATTGCTAGGCTGATCCCAGCATTACTGTGTATTCTGGGCTGATCCCAGCTCAAGTAGAATTGTTGCTAGGCTGATCCCAGCCCACTGTAAAAGACTGATTTCCAATTGGTGCTAGGCTGATCCCAGCATTACTGTGTATTCTGGGCTGATCCCAGTTCAAGTAGAATTGGTGCTAGGCAGAATCCCAGCTCAATGTAAAAGACTGATTTCCAATCGGTGCTAGGCTGATCCCAGCATTACAGTGTATTCTGGGCTGATCCCAGATCAAGTAGAATTGGTGCTAGGCTGATCCCAGCTCAAGTAAAATCTGTGCTAGGCTGATCCCAGCATCCAAGTGTATTCTGGGCTGATCCCAGCTTAAGTAGATTACGTGCTAGGCTGATTCCAGCATGCTAATGTATTCTGGGCTGATCCCATCTTAACCAAGTCTATGCTAGGCTGATCCCCACATAAGAGTGTATTCTGGGTTGATCCCAGATTCGTGGAATAGAGCTAGGCTGATCCCAGCATGAAGCAAATATATTCTTATATTTTTCCTATTTATAACTGTAAAAAGAAATGTATTTAATGGGCATGACCTTTACGTTATTAGTATAGCTCATGAGTATCTGATTTGGGGAAAATTCCAAATTGGATTTGATATTAAAATATCAATGAGAGCCCCAAAGAGGATGCCAGTTTGTAATGTGAAAATCCATTTGGAAGGACTGGTGTCCAAAGCACATGATACTAAATGTATGTACACAACTGTTGCTGAGGAGATAGGAGACGGTTAGGGTGAAATCTGATGTAGTGCGCATAGGATGAGGGAACCATCATTCTACAGTCTTAATTAGATGGTCCTACACACCAACTGCAGGTGCAGTCGCAGAATTGTCACAGTTCACCAAATTCCTTTTCTTGGGCCACTGATTTCTCCAATAACACCACCAGTCCAGCACATGTGTCAAAATGGCACACAATATCCAGAAATGTTTGTATTCCATGCCACTGAACGACAGCGGAAGAATGATGTGTTGTAAGATGGTCACGCCTTCAATGAATTCCATATGAAGTGCTCTCCAATAAACCTATATGAAGAGCAGTGCCCTATGATGTGGACGGCTGTATCATGTCTTGCATGAACCCCTTTGAAGTGAAGTGCTCCCCAATGAACCCATATGAAGTGCAGTGTCCATAAGATGGGGCCATTGGTATCAGTCTGTGTATCTACAATACCTGAAAGAAGAAAATTGAAAAGCAGAGCCAGGGAGTAGAAAGTTCTATAGTGATGTGCAAAACGTCCTGTAGTCAGCACAAAATTACAAACTTGAAATTTTATCACTGAGGCAGATATATATCCAAAAGGACTGGCACCTACCCAAGACTCGAATAGTACTGTCTGATAGACCATGCTTAGCACCCTGATGCTGCCCTAATCTCTGAATAAACGAGGATGAGAACCACATAGCACGAGTGACATGCACCTAGTTATGGGAAAATCTCCCCTCCCCCCATCAAGATGTAAGAAAAAGTGGTCCCAATGCCACCCCAATAGTTATAAATAGTGATGTGGTGCACTGGTCTTGTAATTTATTGAGGGGGGCATGACACTTAGGCAAAAAGGGTACCGTTAGAGTGTTTGTATAATGTGTAAACTTGACAACCAAACCAGCAGCATTGATTGATCCCATATTCAAGTAACTCTATGCTAGGCTGGTCTTAGCATTATGGTGTGTTCTGGGCTGATCCCAGCTAAAAGATAATTGGTACTAGGCTGATCCCAGCATTAAAGTGCATTCTGGGCTGATCCCAGCTTAAGTAGACTATGTGCTAGGCTGAATCCCAGCTTGCTAATGTATTATGGGCTGATCCCATCTTAACTAAATGTATGCTAGGCTGATTCCCGCATAGAATGTATTCTGGGCTGATCCCAGATTTGTGGACTAGAGCTATAATGTGCTAGGCTGAATCCCTGCTTGCCAATCATTCTGGGCTGATCCCAGCTTAAGTAGACTGTGCTAGGCTGAATCCCAGCTTGCTAATGTATTATGGGCTGATCCCATCTTAACTAAATCTATGCTAGGTTGATTTCCGCTTAGAATGTATTCTGGGCTGATCCCAGATTTGTGGACTAGAGCTATGTGCTAGGCTGAATCCCAGCTTGCTAATGTATTAAGGGCTGATCCCGTCTTAACTAAATCTATGCTAGGCTGATCCCAGATTCGTGGACTAGAGCTAGGCAGATCCCCGCATAAAGGAAATATTCTTATTACTTTTCCTATTTAAAACTAAATGCTACAGTGTATTCTGGGCTGATCCCAGCTAAAAGATAATTTTTGCTCGGCTGACCTCAGCATTAAAGTGCATTCTGGGCTGATCCCAGCTTAAGTAGACTATGTGCTAGGCTGAATCCCAGCTTGCTAATGTATTATGGGCTGATCCCATCTTAACTAAATGTATGCTAGGCTGATTCCTGCATAGAATGTATTCTGGGCTGATCCCAGATTTGTGGACTAGAGCTATAATGTGCTAGGCTGAATCCCTGCTTGCTAATCATTCTGGGCTGATCCCAGCTTAAGTAGACTGTGCTAGGCTGAATCCCAGCTTACTAATGTATTATGGGCTAATCCCATCTTAACTAAGTCTATGCTAGGTTGATTTCCTCTTAGAATGTATTCTGGGCTGATCCCAGATTTGTGGACTAGAGCTATGTGCTAGGCTGAGTCCCAGCTTGCTAATGTATTAAGGGCTGATCTCATCTTAACTAAATCTATGCTAGGCTGATTCCCACATAGAATGTATTCTGGGCTGATCCCAGATTCGTGGACTAGAGCTAGGCAGATACCCCGCATAAAGGAAATATTCTTATTACTTTTCCTGTTTAAAATTGTAAATGCTACTGTGTATTCTGGGCTGATCCCAGCTAAAAGATAATTGGTGCTAGGCTGACCCCAGCATTAAAGCGCATTCTGGGCTGATCCCAGCTTAAGTAGACTATGTGCTAGGCTGAATCCCAGCTTGCTAATGTATTATGGGCTGATCCCCTCTTAACTAAATCTATGCTAGGCTGATTCCTGCATAGAATGTATTCTGGGCTGATCCCAGATTGCGCAGTGTTTTTCAAAAAGATGTAAAACGAAAATTGCAATGTGGAACATGGGGGAAAAAAATATAGTGCTGTGGAGTTTTAAAGTGATTGAGAAAATAGATGTAGTGTTTTCAACTGCCCCTATAAGCTTCCATGGAACATGGAGAAAGAGCCCTTTTTACCAAAAATGGACAATTTTATTACTCCCAGTCGTAAATGTCCTAAGTTCCGGGAAGTGTACTGGAATTTCCTCTGCATAAGATGAGAACTGGAGGAATGTGTTCACCTTCTTGAATTTGTTGGCGAAGATTCTGACGCACTGTCTCCAGGACTGGCAAGGATTCTGCCTCGTATATTGCGATCGTCACTGAAGGGATGGAACTTGTCTTCCTCCGGGTTGCATTGTTGTCCATGATGGGAACCTCCGGCAGCAGTGATTCTGCATGCCCTAAGGAATAGTGTGTCAACTTGGTCCGAGCTTCCCTCGTGCCACTATCCCTAGAGTCAGTCAAGGAGCGAAACACTTTCAGACAACGTAGCCAGAGTATTTTGCAAATCTAACACGATCATCGACAATTGGGTCACTGTCGAAATAATAGGATGTGTTGAAGGCACTTCCGGTTGCGCATGGGCCTAAAAGATACTTCCCGATAAGATCACTAACAGACGCTATTCTGCCCATTTTACCTGGACGACGGGAAACCCGGTAGTTTCCCCCATGTGCGATCACCAAATTTTATCTTTTTAACCAGGCACACAGTAGGAAAGTCAAAGTCAAACCACAACAGAAAGCTTGATTTGCGTTCAGTTTACGTATGTACTGTTCGTAAAAGTATCTTAATATTCAATGAATGTATTTCAACTTCCAAGCACAATATATAAAGTCAACGATAAATCTGCTTGCTGACCACAAATACGGCGTCTGATGATGTAATTCGGGAACTAGCCAATATCTGTTCTGAGAACCGTTTCATTATCATTAACACCATTGCCGCTACATGCCCTGAACAAAGGAATTGACGAGATTTCATTACTCCCGGGTTGAATTGAACACCTGAAATAGAAGGTTCTTGTCTAAGTTTGGCAGAGACCATTTCTTCGGTAATGTCACATTTTAATTGGCCGTTGCTGGCAAGCAAGAGGATCAACTCGACTGTTAACGGCGCACATCGGGAAGATGAACAGAAAGTCAGTTTGCACAATATGGAAAAACACAAGACCACCAGCACAAATCCGTAAGAAAAGTTTGATGCAGAGACTCAAAATCCATTGTCTGCCCCTTTGAAAAGCCCCAGCACAAATCCAGCACAAATCCATAAGAAAAGTTTGATGCAGAGACTCAAAATCCATTGTCTGTACCTTTGAAAAGCCAGAGAAGTGAAACTCCACATTCATTGTCTGTACATTTGATAAACCAAAGAAGTGACTGATCACATGGTACTGTATATGATCCTGCAATGTTATGTAAGATTATCTAATTTGGTTGGCTCTTTGAATTCTGCTGCCAATGCCAACCAATGGGAATAGTTCTGCTCATGCCCCCCCCCCTTCAACAAGCCCCATGAAACAGCAAGAGGCTAATAACAGTCTCTTGCATAATTCCCAGGTCTGCCTCCCAGTTTGAAGGTACATGTACATCACCCCTATCCAAGTGTTACCCACTGACTAAGCCTTATAATTTGACATTACATCATCATACCACACCACCAGTGGCAGTTCCTCCCTCAGTGGTCTTTATCAGACAAACCCCATTGCAACACTGGCAATGTGTACCTACAATAACTCAAGATCTTTAAGTTGTGCATAAACTAAAATTTAATAAATCATCACATTAACACTTCTTTTTTCCTTTGAGTGTAACATTGCTTAGTTTCTGACATACCTTGTGTTGTGAACACCACCAGTCTCAAGAGTGCTACCATGTTTCTGCCTTAACACATCACCTAGTCCAAATGAAGATGCATATGCAGATCCAACTATTTCTCTGTTTGGATCATAATGTGCCAAAATTGGTGATAATGTCATTTCTTGCTTGATATCAGTAAAAGCTTCTTCCATAATTTCGACCCCAAGTCCACAAGCTTTTGGCTTGCAAAGCTCACTTATCAGGCTGTGATGGAAAAGCAGCAAACATGAGTGTATTTAGCTTAGTAAAGCATATTAAGTAACCAGTTTCAGGTTCATTTATTATGCTTCTGCTGAAGGTATGAAAACTATTTACAAGAAAACCAAATGGATATTCACATTAGATTTTGGAAAGAATGATCCCACAAAGTACAAATAAAATATTTTTTATGTCTGCTTTTCTTGATAAATTGACTACTTAAAAAATATTTTCATAAGAATTTTCAGAACATTTTTTTCCTACCTAAATTGCAAGTGGAAAACTAATGAAATTATGAAATCCTGACTTGAGGTTCATGATTCTAGTTGACTTACTGTCAGTGTATTTTAATACGATATGATTTTTAAAAATTCTGATGTGAACTTTCTTGGTCAGTTTTGTTTTCCAATGTTGGACAGTAGTTTGGCAGCTATTTCAATATTGATTTAATCTGTGTAGTTAAAGGTTACAAGTACAATAGTTTCTTAAAAAAAGAGCAATTGTTTGGGTGAAAATACTCCTTCAAAAGTTGTGAAATGTCTTGGGAATGTCCTGGAATTTTTTCCTTCACAAAGTCTGTATCAATCTTGAGTAGCAGCCTGATGATGCCATTACTGATTGCATGATGGACAGTTCTCAGACCAGTCCTGAGCTGCATCACAACCTGTCATGGCTTCATGAACCAGCCGTAGCATTGAAGAGCAAATGGCCTCCTCCAACAGGACAGATTTTGACTTAAAACGTTGGATTATACCTTATCCCAGTATATGATGAAATTAGTGCTGACATTGAAGACCAAATTGCCCCTATACAATAACAAACTTTCCAGTGCCATTATGGACTCATGTCTCACACCTCTGGTACTATCCTCAGCTCCATCATGGCTTACTAACATAGCGCTTGCTTTGGCAGCAATACAGTTCTGTGTGCCAGATAGCATGTTTGACCATCTGTGAGTTACACAAGCTAAACCAGTTTTGGCCTTGGTCCCCTCTGCATCACAATCCTGCACCAACTGCATGGATGAACCAGTCCTGGATGCCCAGTACCATTCTTGGGCTATTGACCATTTATGCACAGGACATCAGACAGATTCAGCACTGGCCCTGGTTGCATCACAACCCACTGGCAACAGTGATGATCCTGTCCTGGATTCCTGGTGACATTCTCATACCTTCAGCAATTCATGCATGCACTCAGGCACTGGTATTAGCAGTGTCATCGGCTATGATGATGATAGAGTCCCAGTTGTCCAATACTATTTCCAGATCATTGATGATTTGCTCAGTGATTATCTGGAGACTACAGCTTCCCAGTATGGCTGAACATTCATCTAGTTCACTGTCCTTGTCAGCTAGCGTCATCAGCTTCATCACATGCAGTGCACAAGGTGCCTGTATCACCCCATTCCTCTGTATTTAATGACTCACACACACATATATACACACACACACACATGTTATCATCCTTTCTTAATCTTAATTTTGCCCACCTCTAACTATGATGACATTGGTATTGCACACATTACTGCATCCATCAATCTACTGGCCAAGAACAGCCAACATTGAAACAGCTACCACAGCCTTGTTGAGTCACTCATTTTTTATACTTATGCCTGTGATTCATACAAAAGTCCCAGCTATTGACAGAAACATTACAAGCCTGGGAATGTTGAAAAATGGCATCAGTTCATATAGAGTGGAAGTTGTTTCTAGAAACATAACTTCAGAATATTGTTGCAGTTAGATTCTTGCTCAGCTTGGTATACATGGCTATGTTTCAGCAGCCTGGACACATCCTAGCCTCACTCATCAATAGCTCTAAAGGACAGCAACTGCTTTGAAATGTTGCATTGGTAGGAATCATACTTGACTTGGTTTCCATGGTTATTTTATCAGCAATCTGAACATAGCCCAAACCCTTTTGTTTAGAACCTGAAATCGGTCTCTCCTATGGCTTAAACAGTAACAGCACCCCAACACTCAGTTACCTAATGCCATAGCTGCATCCATTATTCTTCACCTGGTGGAAGAGATGCATTTTTCTCCATGTTCACTATGTGAGCAGTTATAATATGGCCATTTTTATAATCCAACAGGCCACCTAAGAGACAACCTCAATGGCCAAATGACCCAAAACCATGCCGTTGTTTCTGTGGGGAAATAAAAGAAAACTGGAAGGACCTGCAAAGGAATATAAAATGGGGAATATCCCTTCCCTTTCTTTCAATCCTGTCTGCTAAAATGTCATGCTTATGCTTCATTTCTAACATCCTAGTGGGAGAAGTTTTACTTTTCTATGGAACAGGAGACGCTGCTCTGCTGACATATGGATGATAAAGGTTATTTCAGAGAGACTTAAGAAAATGTTATGTGCCCCTTCTCCATTGTAATGTTGTAATGTTGCCAATTGTTAAAGGTGTAGCAAAAGTCAACAATCTCCTTACAGAATATATGAATTGTTGATATAGGATTTTATTCCAGATGGTTCTTGGTGTCAAAACCCAATGCCATGCATGGCCATTCATAGATCTAAGCTCTCTCAACCTTTTCATTTGGGTACCATGGGTCACAGTGGACACCAAGATTAGTTCTCAGTGCCATTCATGAGGGAGATTTTGAATTCAGGGAACTTCCTTTCAGTCAAAACCAGTACCTGGGCCTTCTAGAAAAATATGGACCGAGTCCAGTCACACTTAGAGCCATGACTGACTTCCATTTGGACAACATTCTGCAAAAGCAAAAGTTGGGTTATATTTTAGATCAGGATGTGAAAACCTTTGTTCCACTTATTCTTCACCTTGGATTCTTTGTAACAATGACAGATCTGTTATTGTACCATTTCGAAATGTTACCCACTTGGGTATGGAGTTCGGAATCCATGTTTCACTTATGACAGATCCTGCTTTCATTGAGAAGAACAGACTCCCATTCATGGACAATCAAACTTCTTGTGGGAAACGTTCCTCAAAAGTATCTACAGAACTCTTTAGGGGCTGTGAAGTGATAACTAAAGTGAATTGAGCCAGCTAGAAGAGGAAGAACATGTTAACCTCTTCCACTGAAGAAGAAACAGTCAGTTTCTCAACTCAGGCTCATTCATTATGGATACCATGGGTTTATTTGCTCTGCATATTATGAAGAACTAACCCAAGACCAAGTGAATTTCTTGTGCATTATTGGCAGATGAGTTTAATATAATACCACCAATACAGAATTCAAGCATAACTGTTCACTGACATTATCCAGGCAGTGAGATGGAGGTCAGAGATGACTTTCTCAGAGAGCTTTCATTCCAAAGGACTCCAATTTAATCTGCTGGGACCTTGAACAACAGTCTAGGTTTCCTTGCTTGTTCATTCAGTCATTTCAAAGTAGTGTGACCACTTGGCTTCCACTGTGGATAGGTGAAGAGGAGAGGTGTTTATCCCCACAAGCAGCATCTGCATATACTGAGATGTTAACACTAGCATGTATTTTTAACAAGGTTTGAAGTTGCTTCTCATACTTCAGTGGATCAGAAATTGAGCCTTCTTAGGAGTAAGGGGATGTTACTCTTTCCATCCCTTACCTATTCTCTTAATGGATTATGATTGGGCAACCTATTTGAAGAAGTAAAATGTTTCTTCGCCAATACTTTTCTAATGATAATATGGGCACACCCATCCCAGCTTCTACACAGTTACATTTAAAACCTGACAATGCATGCATATCTGCTTCAGTAGTTACTGATGTATGATGGGATTTAGCACCAATCACTCTATCCAAAGGGAGATCAACTGCATCAGACTCCCACCTGGGTTGGCAGCTGACTTCTAGGAATTTTATTGCGAAAAACCAACTTGAGATGGTTGGATTTGTCATGTAGTTGTCATACTCCTAATGTATTACAATTAGTGATGTAAAATTAAAGAAACATATTTTACTTGAGAAATTAGATTCATTTTAGACATAAATGCAAAGGTATATGAAATGCATATATTTAGATGACTGTTGACAAGAAAAAACTTGCAGAAAACAAGGAAATGATAAACATTACAGACTAGGCCTCAATGTCACTAACACAAAACTTAATTTAAGTCTGGACTTAAATAATATAAGTCAGACTAGACTTACTTTATATACTCACATATAAGCCCCTTCTCTTATAAGTTGACCCTTGACCTTGAGACTGTAAATGACATCATCCATTGACTTGCTTAAAAATCAGGTGAACAATTGCTGTTTGAAAGATCCACTAAGCTGTCATTAAATATGAAATAAAAACAAGGACTTTTGTGTCCATTGTTCTACATATAGCACAGTGCATAATAAACAAAAGATTCCCAGCAACAGCAAGCAGATTTTTTTAATGATTTCAGAAGAGTAGAAATGTGTAGGATTTATAGAGCACTAACATCCTTGTTTAAAGAGAATTACATGTGAATTAGTCTCCCAAAGGTAAATGTCCTGAGTTCTCAATAAACAAATAATTCAAAGAAGAAAGGTTCATTATTAATCCTGTTTTAGCATTTACATTGAGTTGATAACTTTTGAAGCTTTTTTAGGACAGGGGAAGTGCTTTTCTTACCTGTGAATGTTAAGATATAGGTATCAGTTTTCTGATGGCAGTGTTAAAGTGTGTTAAAATTGTATATACATCTGTGTCAGTGTTCGGGGAGCTGTGGTAGAGCACTTGATAGAGCATCAAACTAGTAATCTGAGTTGCAAACATTTTATACCTCCCCAATACAGACTGGGTCAGCTGCTTTGGTGAGTCCATGGGACAGGCACTGAACTCCATTTTCCTTTTTATGATATAGCCAGTACAGTAAAACCTGTCTTGACAGACCACTGCTATGTAAGACCACCTGTCTTGAGAGACCACATTCTCAGTGCACAAATGTATTGTTTATATAGCATTGTGACCTGTTATGAGAGACCACCTGTCTTGAGAGACCATATTTTTTTGGCAAAAGAAGTGGTCTTTCAAGACAGGGTCTAATGTAATTTGTTTAAAGTGCCATTAAAACTAAGAAAAACAAACACAGTATTCAGCTGAAAGTATTGTTGTGTCTGGTAAGACCATGTTCTATGGAACACTTGTTTTCCAACAGCATATATTGATTTTTTTATATTTCCTGAGTTTTTCTTCTTTTCAGCCACCACCAGGCAACAACTTCAGGCAGTTTTTGCAGCTTGGATCAGGAAAGGTAGTGCTATCAGCAATTTTTGGGTATGTTAGTTTATTTTTACATCTCTATGTGTTGTTATATATTTAATTTGTATTATGTGATTGACCTTTGTCCATAATTGACGGTAGAAATGTGAGCCTACATGACTAATGTAATTTTTTGTAAACATGTTCACTTGGTTTTGAGTTCTAGATATAGCCTTGATTCTGACCTTAAAATTGTATAGAAACTAATTCTTATTTTCAGTTTGATAGAAATGTTAATTAAGATTACATTTATCCTGGTCCTCTTCTTTTGTCTTAGGTTTTTATATTAAGGTGGTTTATGTGAGAATGATTTATTCCTGCCATTAACTTCGTTAATGTACAGGTTTAATTTGAGAGGAATCTTTTATTTAAATTATTCATTGGCATTATCAGCCGTTCATTGATACTTTTCGGACTATAATACTCTTTTGGAATTATTATGAATTCATTCAAGGACATGTTGTATTATACCATTGTGATACATCAAGATTGTTAGTACATCAAATTATTCCAGGCTATTGGTACATTAGCACATTCAAGATTGAAATTCATTCAGAACTCTGCTGGAATTCATTTTTGGAACACTCTATACTTTTGGACTTGTTTTAGAACTGTTAGTTATGTTTTTGATTTAATTTACAGTGCTGTAAGTTCCTTTTAAATGTTCACTTTTTATTCTTGGGAAATAAGCCATTTCTTGAATTTTACTAAACATTTTTTGTTTTCACTCATTTTTGTTACTTAAGACCATAGAGTCGTAACAGTGTGTGATCATTTTGTTCAGTGTAAAACAGCTGTTTCAAAACAAATGCAATCACATGGATGTCTTGTTAATGACATGATGTCAGAATAGTATTTTGATAGGCACATCACCATACTGATTAGTGTGTGGTGTCATGAAGTATGCGAGGTCATAATTGTCTACTCTTTTATTTATTAATTAACATATGTATATGCAGTTCAACTTTTTAATCACCTCTGAATGTTTACTCTGATATTTTATAGGCAAATCAGTTATTTTGAATTTCTTTTAAGTGGGTATAAATTTTTTTGGATTTTGTGTTTGCTACAAAAACCACAAATTTATAAACCTAAAAAATATAGATTCATATATGGGAGGAATATGACTCCTCCAAATCCATGAACCTTAGTGCTTACAGAAATATAGATCTGTCTGTGTGAAGAATATGACTTCATTTCAAATCTGTGAATCAGAGTACTTACAAAAATATAGATCTACAATGAAGAGACTATGACTTCTTTCCAAATCTGTGAATCTAAGTGCTTACAAAAATATAAATCTATATGAATAACTCCTTTCTGAATCATTGAATCTAAGTATTTAACAAAAAACATAAATCTGTCTATGCAAGGAATATGATTCCTTTTTGAATCATTGAATCTAAGTGCTTACAAAAATACGATCTGTCTATGCAAAGAATATTACTTTTTTCCAAATCTATGAATACTTAAAAAAATATAGATCTGTCTGTGCGAAGAATATGACTCCTTTTTGAATCTGTGAATCTAAGTACTTACAAAAATGTCATTTCTTTTTACAAAACCACTAGAATTGATACCCACATAAATACATAAACTCACAGTATGATATGGTCCTTCAAAATGTTCACTAATTTTTAATGGATATTTTGTTCTTTGTATGCTTTATCAGTTTTCATTTGGGTGCCATTTTGTTTGCAACTGATGCTTTTTTAGCCAGGAATGGCAGAAAAGTTATCCTTCACTCGTCATTGGTGTTGGATAAGAACAACAGGAAAATTCATTCTTCAGAATCAGAATTTTGATTCAGACACTTGGCAGAGTCTCATGTCTGATGCAATATTATAACACTTGGAAACAATTTGTCTTGTATCTGATGCAAAACTGTGATCTCAAGGCTAAATTGTTCCTATCCTACATACCATATACACTTGCTTATAGTTGAGTCCAACTGTGATCAACATAGACCCTGATCTGCTACTGAATAATATGTGTTGTTTGTTCTAATGATTACCCTTCACAAACTGTACAGACCCAGATCTCCTGGTACATTATGCAACAGCTGATCTGGGTCTGTGCAGTTTGCATTTGGACTTTCAAGCAAATACATACGAATGTGAAGGATTCCATTCATTCTTCATTTATACTAATGTTTTTTTATCTGGTACAAGTACGTACCAAGACATATTTATAACCTGTTTCCAATTCTGGTAGGTTAAGTGGTTAAGTATTTGTATGAAGATTTTGTATTTAACTTGCCATGGTTTTTAAAGAATTTATGTGCAGAAAGAGTACAGTTCATCACAGGTTTCAAGTGAAACATAATTTTGCACAGAACTCTTAGTATATTTAATGCTTTGTTTATGCCTTACCACTTTGTGGTTGTTTGTCATTTTATTAAGACCAGCAAAGTCCCACTTAATATGTACAGCACCAGTTGACCCATGGCATTCAGACCTAGAACATTGTGCTGATATATTTAGTATGTTACTGCTTAGATAATTTCCCACAACTACTTCAGATTTACCTACCCTGCCAGTCAAGCTTGCTGATTACCATGCAAAACATTTTTCTGCCCATTGGGGCAGTTGCAAAGCCAGCGAAAGTTACATTGTAACTTTTCAAATGACCTTAGGTTTTCCATTCAAGTTGTCCAGATTGATCTAGTGTTGGTGTAGACAGCAATTTTTTTTTAAACATAGGTATACATGTAGTTTGAAATTTCCTTAACAAGTCAAGGCACTGTGGCAACAGTCCCCTAGTATTTCAAGTAATGTGATACAGTCCCTTAGTACTTCAAGTAATAGTTTGACTTTATTAAGACCATACAAGTTGCATCACAGAGAAAGGGAGAGAATAGGTTGACAAGTTTTGAACTTGCATTCAAGTATATTTATTAATAGATGAAATTTCCTGTACATTTCTTAAAGTACTAGCAAAACAATTGTGCAAGATAGATATATATATATATATATATATATATATATATATATATATATATATATATACACACACACATACATGCCCATTTTTAAAGAAAATTTAAAGCTTAATTTTTAACTTTTGTATAGAAACTGTTATTATTATTATTACTACTACTATTATTATTATTATTATTATTATTATTATAAATTTAGTTCATTCGTAAGAGATATAAATATTTATTTTTGATTGCTTTAATTGCTATAATTTCTGCATTTACACCATCTTTTAAGTTGATAGATTCCTATCTTTCTATCCATCCAGTATCAATAGAATTTGTAACTTGGTTTCATTTACATAAATTTGCTGACAAGTATTTAATTATTATAGCATAGAATTGATACAATAAAATATTGACAGGCTCTTGCCTGTAAAATTATATATGGGGGGGGGCACCTTCAAAATAAATGTATTTGTATTTTCAATTTAAAATCCAAAGTCTTTCAAGCTAGACACAAGCTTGAAATTTCACAGTTACTAGAGAAGTACAAGAAATGTCCAATAATAAAGACCTCTCTTTTTCCACTAGTAGTTTAAGTTTATACAATTATTAGATGTCAATCACACTCTTTTCTTCAAAAGTCAGTTTTATAAATCTGTTATACCTAGCATGGTAGTGATGTGGTGCCTTATTCATTACTAAGAACTAGTTTTCACTAAGAGTGAACACTCATCTATGTGCATTTCTATTTTTCTAGGAATTTAATTAATTGCTTGGTAAAACTTGTTGGATGGCACTACACAGGGTCTGACAGTCTGTTTGCTGAATTCATCCACTCTTGTGCAGACACGTTCAATCAGGTAATTTCCAAAGGTGTTTGATTACTTACAGTACATATAGAGTATGATGGCAGTATGATGGCAGAGCATGGACATTATCACTCATAGGGGTGAAAGGTTCCTTGATTTCAGCTGGTCCTGATCTTACATCTGTCTGATTTACCATTATATACTATGGCCTCTATTGGTGGGCAGTGGGTGTGAACCAATACGTTGTATCCCACTGTTTCTAATATATATATATAAGATGCAAATATCAACTCCATTAAAAGAACTGATGCTTATTGAAACCAGTCTTAAGTCTCCCAAATCAAAATTGGATATTCAGGTAACCATTGTTTACTATGCTAATTTTTTTTTTGTTTTCCACTTTTCAAAGAGTACATTGAATTAGGTTTTATTGAGGTAACAATTTTCCAGGATTGTCAGATTGTTACTTATCACATTTTTCAATACTTCATTGGTCATCTAAGAAACAATAGGGCTTCTGTAAGTTGGCAAAACTGAAAACTGATATCTATGGGGAAAAAAACAGAGGTACATTTATAGCAGAAGTTTTGTCAGACCAGTTAAAGACATCAGACATGTGAGATGATTCCTAGTGGTTGAAAGGATACAGAGATGTGTTTGGGTCAGTGTGAAAAAGCAGTTTTCATACCTGCCATAACATGATGTGTCACAGTAAAAACATGGTCTTGTAAACTCCCAAAGCCCCTGAGATAGCCATGTGTTGAAAAACATGATTTTCAGTAATCTTCCACAAAAAAAAACAACCAACCCAAAACCACCACTTCAGTATATACCCATAACATGTAGCATGTATAAACGATAAACAGTCCTGGCTGGAGCTGATGTAAAACTATCCTTGGAGCAGATTAAATAGCAGCAATTAAAAGGCAAAGAGGTCAGGTATAAACAGCCACCATTCACATATTACTTATTTGGCTGACAGTAGCTAGTGTGATGTGTTAAGTACTTTGAAGACTGCTGTGGGTGACCCCATTGTGCTAATTTGCATAGGTAAAATTCATAAAGTGAAACAACCCAATTCATCTTAAGTTATAGGTAAATCAAAGAGATGCTAGATCCATGTTGAAGAACAAAAATTATTACATATCATTACCTTGAATAAGAATGTTTAAGCCATCTGTGTTAAACATTATTGGCAAGTTTGTGAACAGCAACAAAGTTACTGTGAAGTCAGAGTATGATTACTTTGGTTGTTGGAATAGCATTCAAGTGTGAATCATTTTTGAAGGCAATTCAGGAAGCAATGAACTATAAGCAAAGCAAGTAAAGCCCAGCAAAGATAAATTTCAGATCTCCTGGTTGAATGAGATTTACTTTGTAGCACATCAACAAGGGGGGAGAAATTAATTCTTTGCATATACTGCAAACAACATATCAACATAAGTCATTATGGAGTGTATGATATCCATCAGAATAGGAGCACCATCTGTATGAAACATGTTTGATACACTGAATTGAATATTCAGCTTAGTTCTCTTTATTGTTATTCATTATCTTAATCATGTTCAAATACTGTTAGTAGACCAATGCTTTGCAGGATGATAATTAGCCATGAAATAGCTTGATTGAAAGACAATAATGGAACACTCATGTTTGCACATTTGATTTGTTTCGATAAAGCATTAACACCCATACTGGAGAGAGGCATTTATTACTGCTGTAATACCTGTAAAGCCACCAATAAACTTGAAAATATTATGTCCCATCCTCTCCACCCTTCCTCCAATAAAATGGTTTGTCCCAAATCTGATGTATAATCATCTTGTATAGAGACAAGCATAGCTTGTGAAGATCTGACAGTGCTAATGTTATGGTTGTCCAGGACTCACTCAGAGACTCCAGCAGAGAAGTTTGAACACCAGTACCATTCAGCCTATGCAGTGATGGATGCTACTGACACTTACTTTACCATCAGACCCCCTACTGAATTAATGAGATTAGCAAATGCTGCATCCAATTAAGCCCTTTATTTGCCATCCAATGGATTTTAAAGACAGAATCTGGGTGTATGTTTTTGTTTAATGTCTGTGTGATTGTGTTTATGAGTATTTGCACATATGTGTATGTGTGTGGTGATGATATTTTACAATATGAAGTCTATGTACTATATTTTGTTTGTAAGTGTAGTAAGTGCTTTAAATATGACAGACAAATTATTTTCTTGTATTCAGATGCCAATTTCCAATCATTTTCTATAGGTTTATTTGAAAAGTTAGCTTATTCTCAATTGGACAATGTCACTTCTTTTGGCCACATGCACTGACCCACATTTGGACTTCAAAACACTTTTTGAGTCACAAAAAAAACCCTAACACTGCCTGGGAATATGGCAGGTATGAGTTTTGATTGGACATCAAATTATTAAGTGGGAAAAAAAGGCATAAACATTACATAATGTTGCCACAGCTTTTAAAATGCCAGTTAATTGTGGCTTCTATAATGCACCTAATACCTCAACTTTACATCATCTCCAAACTCAAATATTGTCTCTTTGGATTATATCATGTTTTTATAAATTTCTTAAGTAACTCACCATTTTTAATGAAGTTATATATTGCAATTTTCAATCTCTTATATGCTTATTAATTTGGACATTATCAAATATCAAAAGTTTAGTCTGAATGTACACTAAATGTTGTCAGTATGATGCCATATTTAAGTAGAGTTACATGTATGCAAAATACCATCAGTCAAGGTTTTGAAAGTCCTATACCTTCTGTATCAGTCACAGCACTTTGTTATAATGTTACTAATGTACCCAGCCATATACAAACTAAATCTTTATGTCTTGCCTGCATAAACAGAGCACTGCATCATCACAACTGCATTCTCAAACAAGACATTGTGTTCTGCAAAACCATTGTGAGACTTATGTATTTATGTTGTTCTAGGTCATCCTTGCCATTGGTCTTTACCATTCAGCAAAAAAGCCAGATCAATATCATCCGTAAGTATATTAGGCACTTACACTGTGACAGAAAATAGTCATTTGCACTATGTAGGAAACAGGCACTGCACTACAAACATAGGAAATAGGCACTTACACTACAAACAGAAAATAGCCATTTACAGTAGTCCCCCTCTTGAACGGCCCCCCCACCCCATCCCCCCTTGGCACCAACAAGTTTGTGTTCAGAAGTACCCCTTAAGAATGGCCACCCCTCTAACGTGACCAGCGGCCAGCATATTAGCACAAAAGCAGCAGAGGAGGTGAACAGACCATTTTGCTTGAGACATTATTTATGAAAAATAAGCCTTACTACGAAAAGGAAATCTTAAAGGTTAATAACGTTAAACCACAACCTCTAACTGACCATGAGATTTCTCTAGGGTTAGCTTATCTCATTACTTTATCTCTGACTCATTGGGTTTTTTTATGGTGTGTTTATTTTACTAGCCGGTCACTCAACGTTGGTCGTTCATCTCCTCTGCCGCTGTAAATTAAACAGCCATTATAAATATTATCAATAATGATTGGAGAACTACACTCAGCTAGATTAGCTCGAGAGCGACTAGATGCAATCAAAAAATATTTACGCATCCGTGATTTAGTCAAACAACAACTACAAGCTCGTCAGGAGTCTCAGGTGGAATTTGCAGAAGGTGCAGAACAATTATTTAAACCGATTGTCGAACCAACAAAGAAAATTGTTACAGCAACTGAGGCAACACAAAGAGCTCTTGAAACATTACCTGTTGATATTGCTGGCCGTATTCAAGCAGTTCAACCACAACCACAACCACAACAACAACCTAAACCAAGAACTAAGATAATAGATAAATTTACGCCTGAAGGTATTGCTGCTATCAGGGATCCAAAAAAATTAATTGATATTGCCGCGTTTGGATATTATGAAAGACAAAAATATGTAAAACCAGAACATGTTAAATCTGTAAGCTCTGCCAGTTGGATTAGGGATGTATATCGCATCCATACTGGTATTCCAGAAATTAGATCTAATGAAGATATTATTAAATATAATGAATTTGATGAGGATGTACATAAACATAGAGAAAAAGAGCTAAACAATTTAAATTACAGAAACCAGTAAAAACACTTGAAGAACAAGTTCAACAATTTCCACAATTACTACCACCACTACCATCACCCCAACAATCACCACGACTACTACCACAACAATCACCATGATTACTACCATCACCACAACGACAATTTGAATTACCATCACCACAACGATCACAACAACTACAACAAGATCTACAACAACGAGAACAACAACGACAAGAAATAATGAAACGATTGAAATCACCACGACAATCAGTCAAAATAACAGAGGAAGAATATCAAGATCCTGGCGCAACTGGAAGTGGTTTAGGAAGTGGCTTTATTACTTGTCCCAATAACGTCCTTGCTGATGTTGATCGACTAGAAATTCTCATTGGAGGAAAACGAGCTGGCAATAATTCCCAGAAATCATTAATGAAGCAGCTGATATTTGTAAACGATTATTTACAGGTGGTGTTATGGATATTAATGTATATCGGTCCCTCATTAATGAAATCGCCGATGATTATTACAGTGACTAAGTATGTAATTAGATGCAATTAGTGATAAAATCACTTAATAATAATATGACCATACACAATACTCATAGACCAACCATGGTCAGGGTAATAAATTCACGATTACCAGTATACAAAACGACCTATGGAGATGGATTAGGTGATGTTGTTCAGGGACTATTTAGAAGGATAGCCCCAAAAGCAATACCGCTTGCAAAGCAACTAGGAATGAAAGCTATTGATGTTGTTCGTGAAAAATCTATTGGCGCTGTTGGTGATGTTGCTAGCAAAGCATTCTCAGCAATCAAGGATAGACTAGCGCGATTAATACGATGAAAACCTCAACCAGTGAAACTGGCCAGCACCGAAGTGATGCCCACAAATGTCAGTAAAATAATAAATCAAGCTGCTAATCAAAAACTAGCAGAGTTGGCTACCAACACTAATGTTGGTTTAGAAAAAGAAAAAAATATAACCGCTAGTCTGATACCAGGAAGCAGTCTTCGTGTTAGACGAAGACGATAATAATAAATATGTTTAAGCGTATATCTGATCCCGCGTTTGACATGGATGCACCAGTTTTAAAAGATGAATCTCTGCGCGATTATCAATATTATTCTTATGACGCACGTGTACCTGACAAGAGTGGAAGAATTGAGATACAAGTTCAAGATGCAAGCAGATACTTCTTACCCGCTGAAGCATTTATCGAAGTAGAAGGTGAGATTATAAAAACAGATAATACTGAATACAACGCTGATGTTAGAGTTAGTTTTGTTGATAATGGCATCATGGCGTTATTTAAAAGTGCAGCATATATCATTGATTCACGAGAGATTGAGATCTGTCATGAAAACGTTGACGTTGCCACGACGATACTCGGTCTTGTGCGATATAGTGATGATTATTCAAGATCAGCTGGTCCATCAATGATGTTTGTAAAGGATACTTCTGACCACCCTGACAACAGACAATATGATATAAGATGACCGAGAAACTTCACCGGCGCTGCTGATGCTGATGTAAATCCGGTGGTTCATGGTGCTAATCCAGAATTGAACTTAGAATTTACAGCACGTCGATCAATGTTACAAGGAAATAGAAGAGCAATTTCGTGTTCAATTCCATTATCACATATATTTGGATTTTGTAGAAATGTTAGAAAAGTTATTTTTGGAGCCAGACACTCAATTGTACTGTGCGAATTGTACTTGTGCGAAAAGCTGCTGCTGATGATGCAATATGGCGACCTATCGGTGATGCTGGTAAAGTAATTCTGACAAAACTTTCTCTGTGGATGCCAGTAATGACTCCAACAATACCTGAAGAAGAACATTTACTTTCTTTTATGAGCCAAGGTGGTAAATCGATGTTATCATGGTTGACAATGACCACAGATTCTATCCAGAGTAACATTAATGGTTTATTTACTTGGCAAATAGCATCACAACAAGGTGTTTCTGCACTGCGACATATATTTATTGCATTACAAGATGCTGCACGGGTAAACTCACAAAATCGAAGCATAATGATATTTGATCAACTCGGTGTTTCTGAGGTTTCTTTAAGGATAAACGGACATCAAGAACCATCCGAGGATATTTTGTTAAATTTTGAGTTAAATCATGTAGCACGTGTATATCATCGATTAATGACATTCATGGGACGTGATCAGAATATTGATTCTGGTTTACAAATATCACAGTTAGATTTTACAACATTATATCCGATTTATTACTTTTCGCTGGAACATTTAGATTTAACCAGACAATCAGTCATTGACATATATTTTCGAGCTAGTGTAAACCGAGGAGCTATTGCTAATTACAGAGCTGTCACTGTTATACTCAGCGATAAATCGATGTTACTTGAAGGTGTTGGTGGACAAATGAAAGTTATTGATGCCCCAGTAGAAAACATGTAATTAGATCGCTCATAATAATTATAAATGCCGTATCTAGTTAATGTCAGTCTGACTCCTGGTCAGATTAAAAAGCTACAATCATCATCAAAAAATAATTGTGCGGCAAAAATATCACTAAAGCGAGAACAAATCGCAGGTGGTCCGAATAAGCTATCATTATCAGAATGCCAGTATAAGCATTTCAGTGAAGCAAAAAAATTAAATAAAGGTATAAAACTTAATCTTTCTGCGAGTGTCATTAAAGACATCGTTAAAACAGGTGGCATATTTCCACTTCTTGCCGCGTTACCAGCAATAATAGCCGCTGCAGCCCCAGCTGTTGCAAAAGCAGCTGCATTAGGCGCTGTTGGAACCGCTGCTGGAATGGCGTTAAAGAAAGCAATGGGTCAAGGAATTATGCATGCAGAAAACTTAAAAAAAGATCACGGGCAAAACAACGCGGAAGACATCTAAGAACACCAAACGTACCACAGCCGGGCCGTCTAAGATTATCAGGCCCAGTATATGGTCGCGGTCTAAGACTTCCAGGGACCCCTTATTCATGGTACGGAAAAGGTCTAAGACTGCCCCGGTGATTTCGTCATCGAATTCAATGATTCTCCCTATGTCTAATTTTGATTTACTTAATGCTGCTAAGCAACTTAATATAAAAAACTTTAGAGGAGTTTTTATGCGTGATCAATTACCTACCGTTGCAATGCAACATGAAACTGGTATTATTAATCTTGATAAAGACTCTGGCCCAGGCACTCATTGGGTGGCATATGCAATTGATCCACGTGGAATTATTTATTTTGATTCGTATGGACTGGCACCACCAAAAGAATTTTTAGAGTATATTAACACAAGTGCTGCTATGCAAAGTAAGAATTTGATGCGTTCTAAAATCTGGTATTCAACATTACCAACACAAAAATTAACGGATCCGCCAATATGTGGTCGAGAAGTACTCGCTGTACTTGATGCTGTATCAAAATCAACAACACCACCTCATAAAGACGTGCATGAATATACTACATTGTCACACTTAAACAGATACCAGTAAATATAATGGTAGATATTTATGGAAGATCTTCTCGCAAAGTTCAGCAGCAAGTCGATTTATCTAAATATGCAGCTCTTGATCAGCTCAGAAATGAAATCGATGATTTATTAAATATCACAAGTGTGGATCAAAATGAAGTCGTTGTTTTTCAGGATAAACAAGGACGATTAAAGACGAGTAATATACAACTGTTAGATGTTCTTATACGAATTCCCACCGCGGTTATTAATAATATCGTTACTTTTGCTGATCAAGGTAAAATACAAGATTCCGGTAAGTCAGTTAACAATTTTATCAAGCGAGCTGGTGATTCATTCATGGGTAACATTATTATGAACCAAAATAAAATTATAGACCTTGGAAACCCAGCCGCAGATACAGATGCAGCAACAAAAAAATACGTCGATGATCAAGAATCTAAGTACGTATTAGTCAACGGTGGTATAATGCATGCATTTCTCAACATGAATAATAATGGTATTAATAATCTTAGAACACCAGAATCAGATTTCAACGCTGCAACGAAGAAATATGTAGACGATAAGGAAATTCCTATGACAACTTTGTTAGCTACAATCAATAATGAAATGACTACACTCAATGCTAATTTTACTAATCACGTACAAACTTTCTTAAATTTTCGTAGAAACATAAACAGATCTATTAATGATTTTTTTGTAAGTCCAGCGGTTGTAGATATCAAACTCTCCGACATCAACATGAAACTCAACGACATTATTAACGGAATACCTAATATTGTTGAAAAAACTAATCTGATTAAAATTCCACATGGACAAATTAAAAATATCGTGTACACAGTAGCATCAGGATCATCAACATGGACACCGTGCGATAACACTCGCGAACATACTGCAGAAGTAACTGGGTTATACAGGCTATCCGTGTACGGTTTAGAAATTACTGCGGCCACTTCATCATCACCGAATGTATATCATAATCCTCTACTGGTGATGCTAACCAAGGACATCAAAGAAATGTTTACGTTGACATGAACGGAAATGCCCCTGAGACGTTACTGGTGGTGTCTGGAATTCGTAGCTGAAACTGTTTAATTACTTAATTAAATGACGTTGTCATTGTATAATGAATCAAGTGATGGAGTCACTTATCGATGTTCAACGTCACAGATACGCTCAAGTATGTGAGTGTCAAACCAAACTAAAAAATATCATCGACTATTATACAGTAAAAGTAAAAAAATATCGCAGACGTATGGTTGTTATTGATATAATTGTTTACTCAGTTTCCGCTGTTATTGCTGGAACCGGATTATTATTATCAACAATAACAATGACAGCACCTGCAGTTGTAACAATTCTCATTTCAACTTCAACGATTATCTCAGGCATTCTCAGTATTATTGCTAAGAAGATATCTACGTGTACAAATGATAAATTACACGATTACATAATAAAACTACACACAGCAACAACATCTTATTCTAAACTATCATCGTATATTTCTGCGTACCTCGGCGATGGTAAAATATCTGATGAGGAGTTCGCAACGATAATGAAAACCTATGATGAAGCATTTAGAATGGAACGCAACGTGTTCTCTAGCGATTCTAGTGATAAAGTAGCTTGTGATAAAATGGAAGATTGAATTCCCGAGAGAACGCATTGCGTTCTATTAAAATAATAATTAAATAACGGAGTATTTTAAATAAAGTCGGCATTAGAACTATTACAACAGATCGTCACTGATACAACGCTGTCAAAAACTACTATGATATCATTAAGTTCGACCAATCCTGAATTTAACGTTAACTTTCCAACTGCAATTCCAGCAAGTGAAATAGCATTAGCACAATTACGAGTTTATAATAGCTGGCCAAATATCAGGTCAAAATTGTTTGGTGGACTACCAGCAAACAATTCACTTGTATTTGCAAATAAGAATAAACCTGATGGAACTCCTGATTGGCAAGTTGTTGGAATTTCAATGGGCAGTTATCAAATAGAACAGATTAATGATGAGTTCCAACGCAGAATTAAATCTATCACAGGAAAAGAATCCAAAATATCAATCACTGTTTACGAACCAACATTATCAGCAGCGATTGAAATAAATTCCCCTGATTATGTTGTAGATATTTATCAAAGTTCCATCAGATCTGTGTTAGGATGGCCTGATGTTCCTCCAGACCAAAAGTCAAATGGAATTCCAGAACCAACCAAAAATGAATTTAAGACAAGTGAAAAAAGATTCATTAAAGATCCAGAATATCGAAATAAAAATCCATGGTACCGTATAAAATTTGAATTTGATCCAAGCAACAATCAACATCACTTCACTGATTTGACGGTAAAAGGATCCCCAAGATAACTAGATCAGCATTTAATATCATCAAAGACGCCAGGGCGAAGACTGATAGAGATATTGTTGATGAAGAATATTTTAAAATGTTTTTAGATCTTCTTAAGCCTGAATACGATAAAACACTTAATAATTTAAGAAGTTTATTTATTTCATTATCACAACATTATGACGATGGTGTAAAAAAATCAGATAATCGAAACAATAAAACATGTAAATGGGATTTTATTTGATTTATACATCGCTAATCGAAGTATTATAAACGTTGCGACTGAAGTCAATGGAAGTCTTTTCTCAAATCCAAAACAAAAGCAATTATTTCTTGATCATTACAAAAAAACAGAAAAAGATTTACAAACATTTATAATACCAGATTTAAAAAACACTGAAATAAAAAAACAACTCAACAATGTCATTGATGAGTATTTCCCTAAAGTATTTGCAGCGTGGATAAAAATAGCCCCACCACCGGTTATTCCTAAACATAATAATGATCCATACCATGGAGGTCGTCATATCTCGCCTGGTATTGTTAATATAACATCAACGATCGCAGTCAATCTAGTATGTGATGTAATTGATGGCAGCTATCAAGTAGATCTTTCAAAAAGTGGCACTGTTGAGCAGGGGTATATATTATATTCATTCAGTCCTCAAGTGCCACCCGGGTGGTTAATTGTATCTGAACCAATTAACCCCGTTTATCTACGTGTACATAATCCATTATTATCAAGGATACATTTCAAACTTACAGACCAAATAGGACGTATTTTGGATTTGCAGAATGAAGTTTTAAGTATTAATCTGTATGTGAGATCATAGAGCATTATATCGCAAAACCAAATACAAAATAATAATATGTTGACTTTCGCCAAGCAAGGATAAAACAGATATTAATGTGTTTAGAATAAGAAAAATATCTGTTTTATACTTGATTAGGGGGAAAGTCATCATTTCATAATAATAATAATAATATGTTGACTTTCCCCCTAATCAAGGATAAAACAGATATTAATGTGTTTAGAATAAGAAAAATATCTGCTTTATTCTTGAGCCTTACGTAAACTCATCATTTCATAATAATAATAATAATATGTTGACTTTACGTACGCTTAAGAATAAAACATATTAATGTGTTTAGAATAAGAAAAATATCTGTTTTATCCTTGATTGATGGAAGTCCATATTCCTAAAAAAAAAAGATATCCGAATCTAACTCAGATCAGAATAAATTTTTTTTACTAGGTAAATCGTAATTATCAGAATAAAATATTATAAGTAAATAACCTGTATACTAGTTTTGCCAGGGATTTTGTTTAGCCATTATCACATTAACTCCACCTTCACTTTCATTTTCACAATGCTCTCTTAACTGTCTTATACGAAAGTTCATAATCTTTTTCTGTTTGTATTCATGAGATAATTCTAACTTAATTTTGTCAATAGCGTTTGAGAGAGGTACAAACAGCTTTACCTGATTATCTGTAACTGTTGCCAGCGACTGTAACATTGCCTGCTGGATGAACTTCATGAATTTATAATCAGATGGTAAAGTGTATCTGTTCTCTAATTTCCATTGTTCTAATGATTCAAAGTGAGACAGAATTTTTTCAGGATTAAGATTATCAGATATATTTATACCATTATGTTGTAATATTTTAATCGCAGAAATAATAACATTAATGTTTTCAGAATTCATTATATTCATTATATTTGTTTAACATAAAAATAAAATCAGAATAAAATAAAAATAATAGTCCCTAAGGACTGTTTCAAGACGATTATATGCATATGATTATGATTATATACATATGATTATGATTGTGATTATATCTTAATTACGGACAGCACATTTTAACCCCATGTGATCCCCTAGGTTGCCAAACAACATCCTAGCAGGATCAGAGGTTACACATAAACTTAATTCTAAGAACTTAACTAACTTACCCTAGGACAGCACATTTTAACCCCATGTGATCCCCTAGGTTGTCAAAGAACATCCAAGCAGGATCAGAGGTCACATACAAACTTAATTCTAAGAACTTTAACTCTAGGACAGCACAGTTACATATAAACTTAGTTCTAAGAACTTTAACTCTAGGACAGCACAGTCACATACAAACTTATCTTAAAGACAATGCTACGGGCCTTCACTATGTTCAATAGAAATTTTTGCACACTCCCCCATCATAATCACCCAGGGAGTGCAAAATTGCACCCACCAAGTGACATGGTGGGAGAGTGTACAAATTTTCTATTGAAACCTAGACGGGCTGGCTATGCCCCATTAAATAATAAATTTTGGCATAATATCGCCATTTGCCCGACAGTATGCCAGTCACAAGAATCGAACCACGGACCTTGAGGATGAGAATCCAGGGCGTTAGCAATCGGCCACCAGACTTCATTATATATACATAATGAAAATATTATTATATAGTTAAAGCGCAATGTACTTAAAATATACAGGATAAAATCAGAATTTATTATAAATGTATTGTGGATTTCTTAATAAAATCAGAATTTATTGTAAAATGTATTGTGAATTTCTTAATAAAATCAGAATTTATTGTAAAATGTGAATTTATTTTCAGTTTCCAAATACTTGAGACTACATTACACAAAACCCACAGCTGAAAGTCTGCATTAATCAGACGTTACCAAGGATGCTAAAATAATCGATAAGTTATATTAACACGCAATGCCATGCTCATTTCTAAAAATAACCTTATGTATACACTCACTGCTGGGTCGCAAAGCGTTTCATAAGAATGTGGAAAACATAAATATTATTGAGATTTTTACACAAACATACGTTAAGACTTTACATGATTCATAGAATATTGTGTAACATACAGCATCATTATTTATACAACAATGAAATTATTGAAAATTTTTAATTGTTGTAGGGTCAAACCCCCAGCGATTCTCTAATTGATTTTGATGATTTCTTGATAAATTTGACAATGACTTACTAAAAACTGATAAAAAATAAGAAATTTTGATCAAAAGTCACTTCATATTAGCAAAAATAGGAACATTTTGACCAAAGTTTTTTATAAAATCGAAAAATCGTCAAAATCAATTAGAGAATCGCTGGGGGTTTGACCCTCTCAGCACTACAAATCTGACCGATTTTCATTGATTTTTTAGCCATTTTTCATGCAAAAAACAAGATTTTCGAACAAAATCAACAAAATAATAAAAATACTAAGTATTTCTAAAGATGATTTTTATCATCTTATTTTTATTTGCAATATTGTTGAGATTTAACATGCATAACTAAATTCATTGAAATGTTTTTACAGTCGAAGTTTGGACAATCAGAGAATGTGATATGTGTTTTGTGTACTATTGAAAGATATATCAATACTTACTCAAAACAGTGTGTGATCCATTTTGACCAAAACTTGCCGTCATTACAGCAAGTACGACAACTGCAAGATTTACTAGGTTATGCTTGACGGAGTTGTCTCGCTTAATCATCTGATACCATAGGAACAGTACATCATTGAAAAAAACATCTGCATAAAACAAACTATGAAAGCAAAATGAGAAGATACTGGTTCATGAAGAAGGTTCTGGTAGACTAACATACTGGAATCTGATTTTTTGTCCAAATCTCATTGAAAAAGCAGATCTTGTGATATTATCTGCCACGTATTTTACTGAAGGTGATACTATGTTAAAGTATTTACCAGCAGAATTAATTGACTTAAATATAATTTCCTCCCCATCTGTATTTATAGATTTAACAGCCCTTGCGTATCGTACGCCGCCAGAATTTCCGGACTTACAATTTTGACTTTGTGTAACAATTTGCAAGTTATCAAGCGAGTTATCGAGTTTATCACCACTGATGTGATCTATTACAAGTCCATCTTTAATGACCCCATAAAAACATTCCTAGATGAATCTATGTGAGAAATAATTTTTATTTCTATTGGTATTAAATCTAAGATAACCAAATTTATCAACATTACCGACTGGTTTCTTTAATCTACAGTGCCTAATTACACCATCACGAGATGCTTCATAATTGGTGATGATTGGATGCTTTACAAACTCATTTTGCTCCATTTATATACTAATATTATTTGTTTAAATCATTATTTTGAAAATCTAGCGAGATAATCTTCCTCGGTTTTTATAGGAGATTCAGAAAATATGTTATTTTTTTTATCGTAATATCGTTTCAGCTCTTTGTATTTTTTACCACCACATTGCACACACAGTTGAGTTTTTCCTCTGACTCCAACACCACACCGCACACACGGTTTTGGTCCTAAACTACCTTGTCTAACGCATTGCATATGGTAGCCGCAGAATTCGTTTGCGCATGCTTTGTTACAAGGAGAAGTATATCCGATCATAAGCCAATTACATCGATTATTTGTTTGAATCATATACAAGAGATTAAAATTCAATTTAAATACATATTTGTCTTAATTATAATAATGCAGGAATTATCCGCGATTGAATATTCTGGAGCCAGATTTGATCTTGACAGACCGCCGAAACACAAATTTAGTTTTTCAATGCAAGATCTAGCTTTAACGAATAAAGATATAACAAAACGTATCCGTGAAGCCAAAAAGGAAGTTTGCGATGATGGTGCGGCTCATGTGTGGTCGACATTCAGAATTGAAAATACTGTTAATGTGATGAATGACAAACGAGGAAGAGAGTTTATTGACTACCTTGTTCAGAAATATTTTACTTTAATAAAATTTATTGTAAAGACAGACGATGACACTTGGATTATCCGTGACAAACGTGATTCTGTCCATATGCAGTCAGGAAATAATATTGTTCTTAGTAAAAATTCCAAACCAGGAATACTTACTGGTATTGACAAACCATATTATGAACGAGCATATCCTGTGACCGGTTGTGTACGCGGTATATCCGTTAAATAATAAACCTAACGTTGGGGATCTCAAACCTATGAAATTGTCATCCTTGACTTCGTCAAGAATAAATTGTGTAGCTGAACGGGTTACAGAACACTTCACAAACGCGATACGCGGAAACGGTTTAACGGATTTACGACGTAAAAAAATAAATACATGGGCAGAAACAGTTAAAGATACCGGAGTGTCTATCAGTGACGTTGCCGAGCTGGGAAAGAAATTAAAATTCCCAATAACAGTGAAGACGTTAACCAGAGAGATTTTGTACAAACCAAAATATAAATCAAGAGGAGCTTCGATAGATATTATTGATCATGACGCACATGCATGGACTGTGGCAGTAACAATATTTCCACGAGACAGAACGGTTAAATTTTATAATGGTCATGTATTCGATGCTATCAGAAATATCAGTAAAATTGACCCTGTATCTGTTTGGTTGTTTCAGAGTTCGGAATATGATTATATGATTAGTTTGTACGGTCTAATGGTGATATTTATCATACAGAATTTCTCCACGAAGAAATGAAAAATCTTGCATTAAAATATACCTCTGATGATATTAAGGTTGGACAATTACTTAATAACTGTTTTACCGTTCCATCAATTGCTGCTCACGCTGCTCAGGAGAAAAATTCATGGAGACCGACACGATTGGAATTTCTTGAAGATGTCCAACACAGTTGTGTGGAATACAGACATGGTGGATTGTGGAATACTAAATACGATTATAATGACGTTAACTCAGTTGATATGGTAGCATGTTATCCTGGAAGTTTTCTTGGATACAGAGAATGTTCTGAATACTTTAAGAGATTTGGTCATCCGACACACGAGATGACCAGAGTAGCGATAAACAGACCTTTACCAGATTTTGACTTAACTGGATTTGCCTGTATAGAGTCGTTCGAGTTTTACGGGGATCTCCATCCGATTGTTTATGCGTGGTTTGGAAGACATTTTTCAGAGCGATGTTGGGCTCCAATAGTACTAATAAAGTACATGATTGATGCTGGAATTTTAATGTCGTTGAGCGTGAGTGAAGCAATTATATCATACGGTGTGCAGAAACAAGTCTGGTTGCCGGAACCGGATGTATTTAATGTTAATGATGCTAGGAGAGATTTTCCTAATCCTGAAGATGATATTGTTAAAATTACTAATAGTATACGTGAATGCAGGAGAGAAAGTGATGAGAAATTTGCAAAAGATCTCGGCAGAAAAATAATCGGTAAATTTTACGCAAGGAGGATCATATGATCATAAACGAGCGTGTACAAGATTAATCATGGATGACGCTGAACTCGATTTTATAATTGCTGATGAAACGGAGAAAAACACATTTATAAGTCGAAGTAATGCTTATTTATCAGACGGAACTAAATTAGGTACAGTTGTGAGCTATACTGATGGCGAGTCACTGCAGTTTACTCATTTAAGATCTTCGATGCTAGCGTATGTTTTGATAAATTTATTATCGATGATAAACAGATTTCCTCGTTATGCAGTCAGAGTTGCGACAGATTCATTTTATATAAACAAAAAATATGCGGATTCATTAAAACAATTGCGTGTCAACAATCATGCATCATGGGGCGAATGGAGAATAAAACATGAAGATATAATTAGTTATTCTGAATCTGCCGACGTTGAAATTGCGAAAACATATTACAAGAATAATCAAATACCAGGGATGTCATCGGCACCATCTGTATGTGATCCTGTAGCTAGACATAAAACCGTTTATCTTAATGGGTGTGGTGGTTCAGGTAAAACAACATGCACGATTTAATTATTTAATAATTGTTCTGATATGATTGTTTTGGCACCGACACATAAACTCACCAGGGAAATAAAAGAACGAGGAGTAAAATCATGTACATATCATAGTTTCTTTAGATGGTGCGGAGACGCATGGACTCCATCGCGGATGGGTGAGAAATACATTCCTAAAATTATTATCTGGGACGAGATATGCACGGTATCCCTAGAGGTATTAAAAATATTTCTTGATTGGCTGTTATTGAAGAATACTGCTGTGGTGATATGTGGCGATCATGGTCAACCGCCACCTTTCATTGGATCATCTCCACATGAGTGGCTGAAAACATTTGTAGATTATTACGAAGAAATAACTGATGACCATAGAGCTATTGATAAATCACTAAAAGAGTTTAAAAAGTTAATAAGACTACAGCCAGATAAAATACAATGTGAGACAATGCGTAAAGTAATTCCAGAAACTTCTATGAATGATTTTTGGACTTTATGGAGACCTGCTGATTTGATAGTTGCAAGTAGAAAAATAGTTCGTGATACACTTCAACAACAATTATTTACGTTACATAAAGAAAAATTTTCAAATCTGCCTGTATCTTTGTGTTATCGCCCAGCAGATACTCGACGACAGAATGTTGATGTTGAGATTCCTGGTGGTGGAATACAAAATCTTGTGTTAAGTGATATTGTTTTAGTTGCTGTTGATGTTGTTGAGAGCGCGTTAAGCATGGATAAATCGCTGTGGACATTAGGATATGCTATAACGATTCACTCGTCACAGGGATTAACTATTACCGATACAAGTATTTGGATTGTCGATGATCGTATTGAGTGGTCAAATTTAGTTTATCTAGCAGTGTCTTGAGTCAGAAGAATATCTCAACTGGGCCGGGTTATCATGGATTGCGTAATAACCGAAGAAATTCCTGACAACTTTGTCGATATCAATAAAAAATTAGTGAGTTATAAGCAATGTGACAAAAAAAACAATCGCGATTTTAGTATTGATGCTGAATTTATTATAACACTAAAAGCATAACAGAATAATCATTGTGCAAGTTGTAACTGTAATATGCTGTGGCAGTACTCGACTAATAATCCAAGACAATTTACCGTTGATAGAATTAATAGTAGTCTTGGTCACACACGAAAATGTGATGCTGACCTGTCTTGAATGTAATCGACGTCAGGGCGCTGGACTCCCTGGTGCAAGTTTGCAAAATTGAACGCGGTGGTAATTGTGTGTCTTTAGGAATTATTTGTAATTGTTCGCATACAAATCCACGCTGAGGAGCAGTTGAATCTAATGTGTAGATTGTGGGTCTACCTGTGGACCTTACCACGCTAGAAATTTTGTGCGTGGTCACACTCCAGATAGGATCAGTTGCTCTTTTTCTACCTCCTTCAAGTTCACCAGGTTCATATAAATATCTTACGGTAACATTACCTAGTACTGGTTGAGAGGAAGATTTATGTTGTATTGGTATATATTTTTTTGTGATCGCATTAGAAGGTTTCATAGAAGTTGCACGAGTCACTTCGTTGTTTAACGCAGCTATCACACTCGGTAACCTTGCAACCCATTCACAAGATCTCTCCGTGGACTTAAAGTCAATGGATATTTCCTTTGCGTATTGGTATCCAAATAACCACTCAGCAAGTGTTCGATTAAATCATTCAACGATTGCCTGATCACGATGAATTTCTGTGTGTCCTCGTCTAATTTTAACGTTATGTCGCTTCATCAACGATGATACTGCACCAAGAAATTCTTTGCCAGGATCAACCTGTAGCAGTTGTGGCCATCATAGACCACCACGTTGATAAATGCATTCAAACGCAGATGCAACTTCAGTTGCTGTTTTAGTTGATAGTGGTTCTACTTCTTTATATCTACTTGCAACGTCAACGACGGTTAACGCGTATCTGTACATGTATTGACATCTGCCAATTTTAATGGTATCGTGTGGTAAAAACAAAATATCTGCTTGATGAACTTCATTAGGGGTACTGACATCAAAATGTGCATACTGAATTTTTTTAGGTGGTGGTAGATAGATTTGCCATATTGCCTGTCATGCTAACCACACTGCAGCGACATCATGTGAGACTTTTGCTGCTTCAGCAAGTTTACTAATCGCTGCTTTACCTCTCCAGTATCCTCTTGGACTATGATAAACAGATTCCATTATTATGATAATAATCAGTTGATTAATTACCAGCCCCTAACATTATTTTACCTTTCATACCAGCTTTTACCAGAAAAGCAGCTAATCTTTCTCGAAGTGATTTATCTTTTATATTATTTATGGCATGAATTAATTTTATATCGGTGAGATGTCGTTGTTGTAAGTCTTTACTTTTATACGCGACATCATGAATGTGACACGCTTGATCAGTTGTGTTTATTGGATACTCTCCAGGTTTTGGTTGGTCTTGGTTATCGAGTCGGATATCAAGACGAGTTCCAGGACCACAGTAATTATATCCAGGTAAATGTTTTTCACCAGGATACTTTTCCCATGGAGCTCCTGGTAATTTACCTAACGAAGCAGCGATATCTCCACCTGTCTTTAATGAAATGAATTTGTATTTTTTTGTACCACATTTCACACACCTGCCTGTAAGTGTGCGCCTGTTATTTTTTGTTATTATTGTCGTTAATCCAGTGGTGGACGTGGGTGCTCTACATCGAACACAATATAAATCCATATTATTATTATATGGATATAATTGACTTCTCAGCGACACGAAAACAAGAGCCAGTCAAACATCATCCAGCGCTACCAAATTCTATCAGAGCAATTATACTTGGCCCATCTGGGTCTGGTAAAACGCAATTATTACTTAATCTGATAATGCAATGACTCAAGTGGGATAAATTATATTTAGTAGCACCATCTGTAGATGATCAACAATGTTACGAAGTACTTAAAAGATTTTAATGAAAATGCAAAGTCGCTGACGTGTCCTGATAATGATGCTATTGATTTTATTACCGATATCAATGAAGCTCCATCTATAGATGATCTTGATGGATGTATCAATAATCTCGTAGTATACGATGATGTAATGCTGGATAAACAATCCAATCCAGCTCGGACATTTTCGCGAGGCCGTCACAAAAATACAGATGTAATTTATTTAACTCAGAAATACACGCAAATTCCAAAAGTAATCAGAGATAATTGCAATATCTTAATTGTGTTTAATGGAGTAGATAATTATACTTTATAAAATATTTATTATACTTGGTGTTCAGGGGACATGGATATGGTTATATTTAGAAACTTCTTTTCAAAAGCACAAGCTATTCCGTTCGGATTTATAACAATAAATTTACATGACCCAAGATCTAGGTATCGTATAGGTCTGGATAAAATCTTTGGTTAATTACAGCAGCAGAGGAGGTGAACGACCAACGTTGAGTGACCGGCGAGTAAAATAAACACACCATAAAAGAAACCAAAGAGTCAGAGATAAAGTAACGAGATAAGCTAACCCTAGAGAAATCTCATGGTCAGTTAGAGGTTGTGGTTTAACGTTATTGACCTTTAAGATTTCCTTTTTGTAGTAAGGCTTATTTTTCATAAATAATGTCTCAAGCAAAATGGTCTGTTCACCTCCTCTGCTGCTACAAAAATGTAAAATGTTCCCCTCACAAGCAGCCACTTTTTATTTCAAATGTGTCCAAAACCAATTCATTTTGTGACATAAGGTAAGTATTAGATTATTTCTGCTGTTGATACATGTCTCCCAATGTCAGGTTTCCATTACTGAAAGAAGTGTTGACTAAAGTACATGTAACATTAAGATTAATATTATATCATTATCTATAAAAGCCAACATTTACAGGAAATGGGCTCAACAATGTTATGATAGAGTTTTGGGCCTCACACATCTGTCGAGTTCTTCTCTTTAATCTTTGATGATTACAACTGGACATAATTATCAAGATCATAACACGGTCAGCATAGGCTTAAAATAGATTTTGTGCATTAACACACACAGAGAAATTAACCTTGAACAAAATGGGGTACCAGACAAAGACTGAAAAATCATGTGACAACACAATTATCGCTTCCTTTACGAAGAAGGTATTTCATCCAATCAACAAAAGTTTCGTCTGCATAATTAAATCGTATACAGTTAGCAGCATCCAAATAAAATCAATACCAAACATTAACATGTCATCATGTAAACGGAGACATATTATTTTAGAAGAAAGTCAGTTTTTCTACTAAACAACATTGGGTGGGGTGGGGATGGGGGACTTGTAGAACAATTTTGTGTAGAAAAGACTCTAATAAAACAGTTTTATGTTGAAAAGACATAAATAAACAATGTCGTAACCAATAAGGAGATTATTCAGCAGCGGTGGGAAAATGGAGCAAATGGAAAGAGAATTATGTATGTACCAAGATTTAAATGACGTTTTTGAATGGTTTTGCAATGTGCACAACAACAATGTCAATACCCGCTCGCATATCACGCTTACATCAACAGTAAGAACTATTAATGTATATTCAGTTGAAATAAGTCTGTTATTATGACAGGATGAACCTTTTAATAATTAATGTTACTTTTAAACGAAGATATTAAATGAAGATATTAAAAAAAGTATGTAGCTCTCTTAACTTTGTACATTCCATATACTTCTCACAAAAAATGTAGTCCCCTTCTGGAAAGGCCACTCGTCTTATAAGACCACTTTCCCGGTGCAAAAGGGGTGACTGTATAAGAGGGGGACCACTGTATACTTCAAACAGTGGAAATACGAACACTACAAACATAGGAAATAGGTACATACGCTACAAACATAGGAAACAGGCACTTACACTACAAACATAGGAAACAGGCACTTACACTACAAACATAGGAAATACTGAAATCTAATTTAAGAGTTTCATCCATTTCTTTGCAGTTAAAGTTGAGCCTTGGTTGATGGAAAATTTGAGATATAATGGTAACTTTTCCAGTGGTGGCAGCAGTTTTGTTATGTTTTGCTTATAGTTTTTCATGTGCATTTAAACTTGACATTGAAGCTCTGACTTTCTTCTATCCATCCTGACTTTCCCAGGTTATCCATCCTGACTTTCCCAGGTTGGCTGCCACATTGTGTTCTTTGGACCCTCTAAGTTTTCATACACCATCTGCCCATACCAATCATAATTTATCATATTTTTTGTACATCAGACTTCATTTTTTCATCAAATCCTTTCAATTCATGTATGTTTCATTTATAAGATTGTGCAAATAGAATAAAAAATATTACAGAAATTTTTAGGAAATATATGAGATTAAAATCATATACAATTAAGACATTGTTTTGTCATTTATTAAATTTTTTAATTTTCTTTTAACCTTGTATTTTAGTAATATTTGATATGTGAATGTAGAAGAGACGTTTGTGTCTCACACAGCTGGACAGAATTCCAGTGAATGATTTGAATATATCAAATCATGAATGTATTGTACATATTTGACCAAATCTTTTATTGAAAAACTTAAATATTTGTTACTTTGGGTACATATTTAATGTAGGCACGGAATAATGAAAGAGGAGGTTAAGAAATAAAAGAAATAATCACCATTTATACTTATGAAGAAAATTTGATCATCTCATTTTCAAAAGTTAATAGTTTTGTGTTAATCGAAAATCTTCCCATGTTTTTTTAACTCTATCAGCAAGAACATATAATAATTGATGCTTGTGATCTCTTCTTGTCATTGCAGTATCAACCACTGTTCATTAACAGCTGTACAGGAGTTTTTACAGCACATAATCCATTAACAATATCACTATTTAGTACTCTTGATTAAACTGGTCATTGTCACAAAACATTTCATAATGAATTTTGGTAGCCATTTGATATTTTCTTATCCAATATAATGATATATTAGTATATGCTAAAGTGAAGACCATATATCATTGGACAACCATGTCATTTTCTGTTATGAAATCTTTGTCTCGTTGAATTTGATTCTTTTACAAAAGAAATCCATGCTTGTACTGGTTTTACTTGATGTCTTCATTGAAATTTTTTTTCAAACCCCTACCGAAGGGACATACTTTTGTTCCCCACAACCTAAATACACTGAATCACCAAGATACAAGCAGATGAGAGGACCGAGATGAAGCCACTAAATTGCCTGTTCCTGCAGTTGATGAAAGTTACATCTAAAATGACAATGATGCACACAGTGCTGAATTAGATGAATCATTTCTTCATAAGTGCAGATGATAACAGTGAGAATGTAGATGCCTGTGCCTGTAATATTTGAGATGTTGCAGAATTATGCCACAACTGTAGAAGGAAACCCAAAGTTTCAGGGCTCAAGAGACTGGTCATACAACAGAAAAGCTTATGGGATGGACTGTTATTTGTTGTCTGTCCATTAGCATAAATTTGGTATTGCTACTATTTCAGAACTATTTAGAGGATTGCCATGAAACTTTGCACATACTTTCATTCCAGGGTTTAGTTATTCTTGAATGAAAATGGTTCCACTCAGTCAGTATGGCCACACATATGATCCTGAAAGTCATGTTATTGCTACACATTCTGAATGGATGGTCATATAAGCATGGTACTTTAATTAAAGGACCGTTTATGATGCCTGGCTGGTCTTAAATTAAATTCCTGCAAATCTGAGACCTAATATGGTTGTCATCTTGAAAACTCTTTTTATTGCTATTTCCCCCCAATGGAAAGTCTTATCAACATGGGGTTTTCACTAGAGGACTTCTAATGATATCTAGTTGGTCCTAAACGAAAATGGTCCCAATCTGACCTACAATATAGTCACTATTGCAGCTATCTTGAAAATCTTCCAATTGTTAGTTGTAGATGGATGGTCAGATTTTTGGGGGTTTCACCAAAAAATTTCTTAATGTGTCTAGTTGTTCTAAATGAAAATGGTGCAGACTTTACATCCAATATGGTTGCCATAGCAGCTATCATGAATATTTGTTTTTCACTTTTCTTGATTGGAAAGCCATATCAATGTGGGGTTTTCATTAGAAGAATTGTTATTATGTCTAGCTGGTCCTCATTAAACATGATGCCTATCTGTCCTCAGATATGACCACCATGGCAACAAATTTGAAAATATTGTTATCACCACTCCAAAATGGAAATGTATATAGACTTGAGGTTTCCACTGTAAGACTTGTTATAGTGTCTAGTTGGTCCTCATTGAATATGATGCAGACCTGGCCTCAGATATGGCCACCCTGGCAGCCATCTTGAAAATCTTGTTATTGCTACTCCTTATAATGCCTTGATGGTCCTAAATGAAAATGGTACTGATTTGACATCCAGTATGGCTGCCATAGCAGCCATCTTTAAATCTTTTTATCACTACTCCTTCTAAATGAAAAGTCATATTGACATTGGTTTTCACCAGAAGACTTGGCATGCTATGATGTTTAGTCGATCCTAAATGAAAATTATGCTGATCTGGTCGATAATGCTACCATTGGCAGCCATCTTGAAAATCTTATTGCTACTTCCCTTTGAATGGATGGTCATATCTCCATGAGGATTTCACCCGTAGACTTTTTGTTATGTTGTCCTAAATGAAAATTATGCCAATCTGACATTCAAGATGGCCACATCTTGAAAAAGTTGTTATTGCTACTTGTCCTGACTGGACAGCCATATTGATATTGACATGCAGATTTTCGCCAAAAGACTTCTTATACTGTCTGGTTGATCCTAAATGTAAATAATGCCAATCTTGCTTCCAGAATGGGCACTGTGATGGCCATCTTGATAATCTTGTCATGACTACACGGTCATATTGGTATGGGGATTTTTGCCATGTGACAGACTTTTACTTCTGTCTAGTTAGTCCTAAATGAAGATGGTGCTGATCTGAGATCTAATGTGAATAGCTTCCCATGGGTGGGTGGTTCTTACTAGGATTTTCCTGGGTTCTTCCACCACCAGACATACTGGCCACCATTTAGCCTATCATTGCTGAAAAATGGTGTTAAACATGAAACATTTAGTAGGACTGCCACAGTGGGCAATATGAAAATCTTGTTATCACTTGAGTATATCAAAGATGGTTTCAGTACTCAAAAGTTAAAAAGTAGTAATCATGTTATCTTGGATTCCTGGAAATTATTGGACAGTAGAGCATCTGTTTTTTGGGGGGACTCTTGTTTCAAGAGAAATGGACTTATGCTCATAAGCAGAACAATTTTATAAAATTTATGAGGAGGATGTGGGAGAAGAAATGTGAAAAACATTTATTTGGAAATAATGGACAAAACACAAATGTATTTTGACTTGGTACTTGTGAATATAATTGATATGGTTGGAACAAGGTACGTGCTGGATATAAGTACTGGTAGTGACAAGTGCCATTTAACATGCGTATTGATATGCCTGGCTTATGGTGATTTGTTACCATCCGTGATCATCATTTGGGGAAAAAGAGACTTAAAGAATGCTAAGGTCCCAAAGGGAGTCATTGCAAAGGTGCAGCAGAAAGCTAGGATGGATGAACATCTCTTGTTGGCTTATACTGATAAAGTGCAGAAAGCTGACATGCTCACCTTCTCCACTGGTTTCAGATTTGTTTCTTGGTCATATGACTGATGCAGTGGAAAAAAACTTGATGAAAAATGGATGACAACAATGGCAGCAATCCACAGCAGATATACATGCATCTGAATAAGTCATTCAGGGGACTGCAGTAGTGAAAATGGTAGCTTACATAAATGACCAGACATTCAAAAATCCTCACGGCTTGGAAGGCTGGCTAGGATACAGTAGAGAATTGTACCCCCTTCAGAATTGTAACTCCAAGGTTGGCTACGAGACAGTACAGAATTGTAGCCATTTCAGAATTGCAGCTCCTTCAAAGCAGCAAATGAATGATATTTTCAAGCCAGTGGAGAGTTAAAGAAGAGAAAATATGTGACCATCAATAGCTTCAGAGTGATTGGACTTTCAAATACACTTTATGGCTAGGAGATCCAATTTATTAAGAATGATGAGTTCCATTAGAAAGTCCCACTGACAATGTTGATGGTGAAATGTTTGAGGGCCATAACCTAGGAGATATATGCTAGACATTCTAGAACTCTTGAACATGCATTTCTGTACAGGAATTTTTTAGATATTTAATATCCAAGAAATTCATTGCATTAGAATGGTGATGTTATTGACATACTTTTTTTACCTCTCAGAATTTACAGTCTTACATATTGACATGGTATTGTTTCATATATCTCTCCCTCTCTGTCTCACATTAACTAATAACAATAGAAGCATGCTTGAATTCATTTATCTTTTGTTTTAATTAAGTACATGAAGTTAATGTGCCTATAAGAATACAAGGTGCACATAACTCAGCCATTTTAATCACATGTAGAACTAGCAGAATGGAGGAATTATCTGTCTGCAAGACAGAGGTTTCTTAATTATTATTACTCATTCATGATTTACTAATTAACATTCATAAACATACTTTCAAAAGCAATACGGGCATGTGTGAGCAAAATGGGACAAAAATTGTACCAGTTCATTTTTTATGTTAGTACAGTTAGGTCAGCAAGTATCATAGGTCAGTTAGGTCTATGTTAGGTCCAATTCATTTATTTTTTTACATGGTGAATACTACAAAACATTAATTACTTTTCTTACATATTGTTATTTGTACTCTTGAAAGAATAATTATTTTTTCATGTGTGAAAATTTGCATGAATTATGGTGGCTTCCGTTTCCTTGCCATGATCTAGCCAATAATTTGTAAAACATTGTGATTTAAAAACAAAAAAAAAAATCAATTCATTTTACCTTCATAAAAAGTGGGCAGTTTCAAAACCTTGTAATATTTGCATACAAATTTTTACCTATTTGATTGTCAGTTACTTTTAAATTAATCACAAAACAATTTTTTCCCAGAGAATAAATATTTTACATTAAAGTTTGATATAGAAAAGTAGGTTATGTTCATATGACTATCCAAGATTACAACCTCTTGTACAGTAATTTTGATTATTGCTTTATATAGTTATTTATTCTGTTTTTCCAGATATGGTTACAAAAGTCTGAAGCATATCACATCGCTAGCCAGTGGGGTGGGCATATTCTTTCTGGGAACAGGTGTGTCTGTGTACCATGGAATTCAGGGTCTTCTTCACCCGGAACTCTTCCATTTCAATATTTGGGTAAGTATTGTGACCTTAGGCTGCTTTCAAGAAAGAGTTTTCATTGCAAGTTACATTTACCTCTCTTAAAAAAGATGTGTGCCATCTAAAGGACTAACCTATATTTTTGGTCATTTTGGGATTGGGCTACGTTCAGCAATATTAGTCTTATCTATGTGTTCAGCCCACTCCATTTATATGTGGGTGGGTGTGAGAGAGATCTTGGGTACACATCTAGAGGTTAATAGAATTCATCATATGGATATGTTTTGAATAGGGAATCCCATTGGAAAGTCAGAATTTGTGTGTACAAACAAGGTTTGGGGATAGAGAATCCAATTATAAAGTCAGAATTTGTGTGTAGAAACAAGGCTTGGGATAGGGTATCCCATAGAAAAGTCTGAATTTTGAGTAGAAACAAGGTTTGAGATGGGAATCTCATTGGAAAGTCAGAATTTGTGTGTAGAAACAAGGTTAAAGATAGGGAATCCCATTGGAAAGTCAGAATTTGTGAAGAGAAACAAGGTTTGGGAAAGGAATCCCATTATAAAGTCTGAATTATTTGAGTAGCAGCAAAGTTATGCATAGTTCCTGCCCTCATATTGTGATACTGAGGGTGGGACTTTCCTATCATACATCAACATGTATGATTGATTATTTTCTTATTATTTCTGATCAGAAAAGAGTGACGGAAAAACTTACGGTTTAGTTACAGTAAGACTTAGTATCATCCATAGTTTATACAACATTGAAAATTCTTGAATTAAAATGGTTGCCTTGAAACGTCATTAAAGTTTGAAAAAAGTTGGCCTATTCCTTAGAATATTCTTGAATTTGTTGAAAAACTTTATTTTTCCCCAAAAACTGATTGAATTAAGTGAAGAAAATATAAAATGTTAAAGCTTAATAAAATATATCACCTTTTTAAATTCTAAATTTCTGTTATCCACATATTTTCGAAAAATAATAAGTGAATAAATAAATGAATGAAATGGGCTAAAACTGGTTGGATCAGATGACACACAAAATGGGTTGTTACCCAAATGGTGTTGAATCTCTTTGCTGTAGTAGGAGTGCAATAATTAATTTTGTGTTTTTTCATCTCCTTTGCAGTGATAAAGTAACATAGGAAGAAAGTTCCATTTCTGTACGAAAAAGTACTTCTTGAACACCTTTGGAAGACCTCTTAAATTCCCAGAAAGCCTCTGAAATCAATTTTCTGGGACTGTACAAACCATGAATGTGATGGCTTTTGCATTATGATCCCCTGGGACACTGTCTGAGGGTGGGGGACATTGAAGATATTCTGGAAATTGTATGTTGCACATATTAATAATTTAATGAATTAACTAAGTTTTGACATATTTAAAATATTATTTTTTTCAATTGTGTATATTTTACTTTTAATATTTTTACCCTAGATGAGTGAAGCTGGTTGAGAATACTCTGTATAGATATAAATCTATTGTTTTTTCAGGCAGTTGCATCCCTTGGCATTGCTCTTGTGACAGAGGGAGGTAAGTTTGTTGTAGATCAGTAGTCTAGATAAGGGGTATGTCTCTATAAATTACTTTTAAACACGAATTAGACTTGAAAATATTATATAAATGTTAATTCATAAATATATCTAACATGCCTCTGTCAGCATGGTGAAGTGTGTCATTTTTTTCACTTCAACCAAGCATTCAGTTTCATCTTCAGATGTGTGATTTTTCAACCCACAAAATAAACGAAATTCCCCTTCATTTGGAGCAGCTGTGTGAAAAGCTGCACACGTGACTTGCCAAAGAGACTATATAACGTCAAGCATGCAAATAATCCCAATTTATCATTGAATGTGGCAATCATTAGTTAAAATAGAAAAATCAATAAATGATGCCATCTCAAAAAGTACTTGACAGAATTTTACTTCAGTTGGTAGACAGAATCCCACCCAGAAAGCATTTAGGATGTTTACAAATAATGCCTGTCTGCAGACCCTGAAACATTTATTTACTCCTTTAATATGCAAATGGAATGATGAACAAACAGAAAATAAACAGTAAATGGCTAAATAAAGAGTCAACAAATGTGGAAGAAATGTACAAGGGGGCATATGATTTTGGATGCTGTTTGTATTACTATGTTTGTCCGCACTAATGATGTTGGTACGTCCGTCATGAATCCATGTTAGCACATCAGCACAAAATCTAATATTTGAGCTATGCAATTTTTCACACTTTATCATTTTTATAAGTAGATGACCGAATTAGATTTTTAGGTCATTACAGCACCTTTTCAATTTTACACTTTTTTACTCTTTGGAACTTTTACAGTGTTGGCAAAACCTTCTATCATGATTTAGCAAAAGCTGCTTGAGGTACACTAATGAAAGTTTGTCAGCATATTTATATGACAATTTCATTTTCAGGCCAGTAGAGTAATTTTTAAATTTTACACACTTTTTTAATGAACTTTTGGGGACAGAAACCTTTTAAAACAATTTAGCAAAAGTCACTTGAGATAGATAAATTTGGTTGGCTTATTTGAATTTCTATATGGAAAGTAGATTTGAGAGCCATTAGAGGATTTTTTTATTATTTTGACACATTTCTTGAACTTTTTGGACTTCAGCCTTTCTGGTCTGTGGTTTTATAAACACAAATCTTAATTTCAATATAGTGTTATTCTTTCTGCATTTTACTAATCAGGACTCTGATACTGTATTGATTTGACAAGTGCTGAAAATCTGGTTTATCTTCCTTGATTACTTATAAAAGATATAAATAATTGTATTGGTTCATATGTGTAATGTTTGTCAGTGAATGACTAATTCTGGAGCTGTTCAGGTGAGAGCTGTAGACGTTAGCCAGTATGGCATGCATGGAGAATCTGACTTACCTCTCTATTTGCAACCTTTAAGTACATGTTACTGAGTTGTCTGATGATTGTAATGTACAGTACTCACTCATACTATTTGTGGGATCCAGAAAAAGACTGCCTTGTAGGTGAGGCCTGTTATACTGAGGTAAATAATATATATATTATTACAGTTCAGTCATTTAATGGTATCAATGACACACCTGCCTTATACAATGTATCCTTTTAGTGAGGGAGGACTGTGTTTAGAAGACTTAGTACTGTAATGTACATGGTGAATGCTGGCTATAATTGATGAACTGCTGGTTGTTTTTTTGACAGTCATATCATAGTGTATAAAAGTAGTGATCTGAAAGGTCAAATTGGTAACAGTAGTAATCATAATTGTCATAATATTATAATAACCATGACAGTGTTATGTATGTCTATATCATGTATATTTTTTTAAATAAAAATAGTTTATAAGAGTCATTTAGTTAGGGACATTTTTAATTCTAAGATCCTTTGAATTGGTTTTTGTACTCTTAGAATGAGTACATGTATATCTATGCACTATTTTGTTTATAATTCCATGGTCATTGTTCTGGAATGATGTAGTGAACATCACATGATCCAAGGAGAACAGTTTCTGACTGCTTTGAACTGGAACAGCTTTTTGACTGTTAAAGAGTTATTTCAAAATATTTGGATGATTCACTGAAAGTCTGGAATTACATTCTAGAAATGGTGTATTACATACTTCGTTGTTAGCTTAATATATCTTTCTGTATAAGTGATGAAGTTGAACTGTATTATTGTGAGTTTATTCAAAGGACATTTGGCTGTTTTCCATAATATTTAAAGAAGATTTTTATTTTGGATATTACCATGAATTCACTTAAAGACTGTTTGGATTATTTTGGATTATACCATGAATTCACTTAAAGATATTTGGATTTAAAACATTGACTTCTTCTGTACTGTTGAGACATAAGTACATTATTGCTATCATTCAGAATACCTCTGGAATTTATTTGGATTATATTGGATATATTGGAATTGATAGAACAATATAGGAAATAAGAATTCATATTTGGACCCTTGATCAGTCCTGTAGCTTGTTATATATGTAGGCATGTTTTCTGGTTGGTATGTGAGTTGTACAGCATCCAATCAGCTCATGATAATCAACTAATACAAAATCATATCTTTTATGTCTCTTATGCTTATCCATTTTCTGTATTTGATTGGCTGATGTAGCCTTCAGCAGAAATGGTGGCTTTCATGAACACAAGCCTGAACTTACATGGTCTATAATTCTTTAGTGTTTTCTGCAATATAAACCACCTGTTTACTGAATTTAAAAAAGTATCTTTAAAAAAATAAAGTATTAGTGTAAGTTATAATTCAGATTTTTAAAAATTACCAGACTCGTTTGTAAATATTTCATTCTGATGTCATAAAGAAGACTGTATTAATAAGATGTAGACTGCTAATATTCCGATAGCAAATTCAGTTAATTTCACCAGGAATAAAAATGTTCTGTAATACCAGTAGTTTGTCGTAGAGTACTGTCTGAACAACAAATAGTTAATATCAATAGTTTATCCAAGAGTACTAGACATGACAAAAAATGGGGAATATCAATACTTTATTCTTTGAATGATAAATTGTACAAACCCTGATATCAAGGTAACTTGAGGTGATATAACTGGTTAGAAATTTAAATTTTTTAAAGTGCCTTCTTGAAAGGATTGATTCAGTAAAACTAATAATGTATCTAAAGACATGCATCTCCTACAGAATTAGAATTTTTGCATATGTTGTTATATATACATGTTTCTGATTATGACCAGACAGATATAATCACAGTGTATTGGTAAGTGTTACTGATTCTTTGGAAATGGAAACTTAATATTCATGGCCATGTTCTGTACATTTATACGTCAAAATCTTTTTCAGCATCTCTAGTCATAGCTCTCAAGCAGATGATCCAGAGTAGCAAAGAACAGAAAATGACATTTAGAGAATATGGTAGGTATACTGCAATTGAGTTATTGTACATTTAGCTCGTCTAGCTGTAGTGAATATTGGCAGCAAAATTCATCCACATTAAATAATCCTTAATTGTCATCAAGAAATCGCCAGCTGAAATTGATTGTTATGGATTTTTGCAAGGAAAGAGGCTGTCAGGTCTAATGTTGACAATGGTAGTATGACTTATTTGCCGTAATGCAGCTTTGATTGTGACATTAAGTCTGTTTTGTATTGGATCACACCATATACTTGTAACATTGAATTTGCCATTTGTATTTCTAGGAGTATGTATATAATGACTTTCCAAGGAATATGGATGCATGAGGATTGAAATAAAGTGAGCAATCATCATTTAAAGATATCTGTAATCAGATTCTAAAGAATTAACCCATTACTGAAATAGTAGGTGCTGATTGCTTACATGACCTTTATGACTTATACTTTAGTACCACAGCCTTACAACAGAAGACCTACATTTCATGTTTTACTTACATATGTTTTGTTCATTAGTTCAGGACCATGTAGGTTTTTTACCTTTTGTATAATACTATTATACCTGGAATCATGAAACTTGATGATAATTATACAAAATGATGAGTAGTACTACACTGTCATCTGAAAAGTAGATCAGTGTGACCTATATTTCATTTTTCACTAACTGTTTTTAAATTTTGTACATTTACTGTTCATGCTTGATTATATGTTTCACTTGGTAAAACATTCATACAAAAAAGGTGAGTGATTTACATTCACATTTTACTGGCTATATTAAAATTTTGCATTTAGCTCACGGCTATGTTGTTTTTATGCATGCTGTATGCATACTGTAATATTTATAATTGAAATTTTGAAAATGGATGCATTTTTATGAGCTCTACTCCTTCATTTCAGGATGGTCCATATTTTGTGCTTGACTGAATTGAGTTAAATTTTGTGTTTATGTTTATTTCTCATTTACTTTTTATGCTAGAATCATAAAACTACTAATGAAATGCATCTCTATTACTGCCATACCCTTACTACAAAAGAAGCTCATTGTGACCTGTTTTTAATCATATACTGATTTTGGTTAAGTTCTTGCTTGGTTAGTTCTTCATCCTTCTTGAAAATAGAGATCTCTGTGATCTATATTTCATGCATCAGTGATTTTCTTGAAATTTGGTTTAAAGTTAATTTATTGGGTCCTGTTTATTTTTTTATCATGAAACTTGATGATTGGATGCATCTCTCTTGTTACTACACCCATACAACCAAAGGTCACTGTGACCTTTTTATTCATTTACTTGTACGGGTTAGGTATTTCTGGTTATGGCTACATAGATTCTTCTTTATTGTGTATATTCTAGCCTACTCGGTAGGTTTTTCCTCATGAGTGCTGTTGAAAGTAGGAATATATATACTTAGCCGATGGTAAACATTTGCATATTAATGACTGTACATTGATAGATTACCCTCCACAAATTAATTACATAATGTACATGTGTACAAGTATAGGAATTAGATGAGTAGACTTCATTCTGCTTAATTTTCATGTGGGGCTTCATATGTAGTGCTAATCTGGATAATTATTGATGAAAACTAATTAGAAAATAGGCCACTACTTGGGTGTCAAGATCACTTCAATCTGAACTTCCTTGTGCACAAAAATTAATGTGTTTATTAGCTGCTGGAGGCTTTATAGAAGTGACCTATGTAATTGTTGATTCTTCTCAGGTTAGTTGGCAAAGTGACATGTAGCTGTGCTGCAGATAATAACTTTTTAGTGATCATTTTTCCAGTATGGTGGTGGCAATTTCAGTTACTGTGATGCCTTCGTAGGTGGGAGAAAAACCCACACTTTCTGTCAGTTGCTTTACATGTTCCTTGTGCCTTTGATTTATTTGTACAAGAACAAAGAGAATAAAAAAAACGTACCTGCAGATTTTGTAGCCAGTCACCTTGGTCATAAAATTTTACTCGCCATGTAAAGTAATAATTAATAATAAAGTAATAATTGAGAATGCAAAACACTTTCTTCTAGACTGTTCCAAATATCCAAATCTTAGAGTTCAAATTCTGTACACACTCCCTTTTGCTCTTACGATTGAGACATTATTTAGCAGCCCTGTTTTTACTGTAGAAAACAACACAAAAATATTTTTAGATGTTAGGATTATTAAGAGATTTACTTAATTGACTGAACTCACAACCATTTGAATCGCAATTAATTAGTTCTTATTCATTGTTAAACTTTGTACATAAGTGTGTGCATGTGTTC